>CM075188.1:1582500-1762500 GCA_037577475.1 Chaunax sp. Z400 | reverse complement strand
TTTCAATTAATGTTTTGTCAACAAAGTTTTCCAATAAGCTGCAACTGCATTAATCACCATGCATATACATTAAAAAATAAGTTAGAACCAGACACAAACCTTTATTTATATCTGCTGGGGAATACTTAGTTTACTTTTAGATGATATGTTTATTACTTTATTTGAAATTGTTGAATCGAGTCATGAAGTGATTGTTTACTTAAATTGATCTCTGAAATGTTTGTATTCATTATTATTATATGAAATGCAGTTCAATAGAAATTTGCAATCATTTAATAATTTGAATCAGATTTTTTTAATTATGTACATATACAGTGTATGACTATTGCACCATAGAAATATGTTAAGAATGCTCATACATGTTGAAATAAATATTTGAATACAGATGTGCTGTAAGGCAGCTTTATGTCTAGCAATGCTGCTGCCTCTGACGCTGTGACTCCACACTACTAGTTAGCTGGTAGTCAAGCATGACTAGACCAAGAGTGGTGAAGAATGAATGAAGCAACCATTAGCTATAGCAAGTACACCTTCAGTTCTCCGCCTCAGCTAACACTAAAAGTAATTTTGCAAACAACTAATGCTAAATTGCGGTGGCCTTTACTTTGCAGCATGTTTCTGATTTTGTTTTACATTACAATTAAAATGTATGCTGTGCATAATGGAGTAACACAACATCATTGGGTCACTGGCATGGCTGTGTTTTTGTGTGATGTGAGAGAGCCTGTGGGGCACGATCGACTCTCTACACTCAAAACGTAACCATCTAGCATCGAGCAGTGCTTGTGTGCATTTACCCTGTTTATTAGAATTTAACACAACACTTTAACAACATAAAGTAAATGTAAAAAACAGTGAGACAATCCTAAAGTGGTGCCTTGTTTGATTGTTTTGGATGATATATCAGATTAAAACTATGCTATCCATTTATTTACCACTACATAACATCTGACCTGTGAACATGAGGAAAATAGAATGTTGGACAAAGATTCACAGGTTTAATAATATTAAACATACTTTATTTTCCACTGGATGTGATGTGTTAATCCATGGATTACTGAAGTGATCACCATGCTTGTGAAAAGATGTCAGTGTAATGGACACTGTGAGGTAAACCTTCCTAATTAGGTGTGTTAACCTCAGATGAGGAGGCTTTTTTCCAGTTGACGTCATTCTAACTCGATCTTTAACGTCTCTCATCCTGCTCTCTGCAATCCCTCCTCATCTGGTGAGCCTGCATGCCTCATTATCTTGGGCTTTAACAGCCTCATGACTGTTGGAATCTGCTGGACCGTCCTTGATCCTTTTGTAAAGGTTTATCGAGAACTATGTCATAAAGTTAACACACATCACAGAACTAGGTACATTAATCTACCAGAGATTCTTTACTGCTCAAGTTAAGGGTGTAGGTACTTTGTTAGATCCATCCATCCATCGTTTTTTTGTTTGTTTTTTTCGTCTTCACATTACAAGATGAGGCATGGATGCATGGCTCTCAAAGAAAAAAAAATCTACTAGACTGTGCAATTTGGTGTGGATACAAAAATCCTCACATCTAGTTGGATTAAATATGTTTTCACAGGGGTTGTTTATCCTTACAATGGCTCGAAACCTGCAACTATACCACCAATATGTCGCTGAATGAATTGTCAGGCATGAATAGCTTTAACATGATAACTGTTTGTCTGATTTTGAATCAGGCTTGATTGAATGAAAAGAGCTTGTTGAACCTTAGATGCACTCTGCCATTCTAATCCAGTGTTCTCTGACATTTTCCCTAATTAAGCAAAAACTACCCACCCTGTTTCCATTAAACATTGTGTACAAATGTTCATGTATTGTTCTGGACTGGCAGAAGTAAACACTCTACTGAGTGATGTTCTAGTTAATACAATAAATCAGATCTAAAAGCATCCAGCATTTAACAGTGAGTAAATATTTCTGTCTACTGTTACGGCCCTAGTGCTGTGTTGCTGTTTGTGTTGTGTGTTCTCCTGTGCCCCTGAGTACGCCTCCTCTCCTCTCCACTTGCTGTGGAGAGTGCTTGCAGGTGGAGCCGTTTAGCCATCAGGACAGGGCCTTTAAAAACCCTGATTGCCAGGCGTGTGGCCCCTGTGGGCCAGTTGGCAGCGTTGGTGCTGTGTGTGGGTAAACAGGAGTAGTTTATGGGACTGTTCCTTTATTCTTTGAAGAAAGAGGGATATTGCTATTGCATTGTTTGGTATTATATTTTGGTTTAACTTGTTCTCTGCTGGTGTTGCCGATCAGATCCTTTTGAAGGAGTCATTTTTCATTAAAACCTTACTAGTTGATAATTTATGAATAAACCATTTATTTTCTGAACATCTGTCTCTGGTTTCCCTCTTTTTTAAGGAATCGCAGTTATCAAACTTAATGTGTTACTCCCCTCATCTCCTGGCCTCATCTAGGACCTAACAATACCAACAGATAGATCTATAGAGACCACAGAAAATATGACACCTGGTCTCAGAAGGTTATGTTTTTGCCGGCATTGGTTGGTTTGTTGGTTTGTTTGTAAACAGGATAAAAGAAAAACTAACCAACGGATTATGATGACATTTTCAGGAGATGTCAGAAGTGGCCCAAGGAAGAATTGATTAGATTGTGGTGGTGATCCAGATCACCGTCTGGATCAAGACAAATGTATCTAATTGATTCATGTCCATATAACAGCTTATGAATTCCAACAAAACATTAACCCGTTTTAATATACTTCCTTTTCTCCTACCTGTGTGTGGTTTTGTAACAACTCTTAAAGTGTTACAAGTGTCAATTACCTGTTGTGGCATTGCAGTTTATTTATGTGAGATGACAATATGAACAACTAACAGCCACAATAAATAAAGATTTTAGTAAAATGCGGGAGGGTTACATCATGGGACTTTTGCTTTGGAGTGAAATGCCAACATGGGGAAACTGAGCAGCCTTGGTAGAGGTCTGCGCTCTCGAGTGCTCTCTAGTTAGTATTGTAATTTTAACTACAATTTCATTAAGATGTTAATTATCTTATATGTCTTTGCTCTAGCTGGGTGGATTTGAGGGAAAATTCTCCAATAATACATGACAGTCATGGAGGATAGGACTTTGTATTTTAGAGAGACTGGCTGCTACATGTCTTTAGTTACTCTGTTTCATTTAAAGATGTTTGTCTTCAAACTACAAGACACAGAAGTTAATGATCATTTTTCTCTCTAATGCAGATTCCTCCTCATTTCTCAATTTGTTCAAGCTGTGTGCTGTTTAACTCTGCTACAGGAGTGCATTATCCTGACAGTGGTCGTGTTCAGAGCAGACACTGCAGGTCACAGTGCAAAAGAAAATCCACACTTTCTAATCCATGAGTCTGCACACCCACAATTTTACAAATTGAAAAACCGCCTCCTCCAACAAAAACATCCTCATGGAAGCAATACTTACGCAATATTTTGGCTTAATCGACATGAAATATCTGCATTTGCTTCCACTTTGATAAAATCACTCTTCAGCCCCTCCACTGTTTGTTTCCCCCCTCTAAACCTGCTCATTAACACATTCATTCACTCTGATAGGCAGGAGAAGTTAACACACACACACACACACACACATGATGAAACAGTAAATGCATCATTTATGAAGTTGTGAGAGTGAGTGTGTGTGGGCTGGATGTTGTTTGGATGATACAGACATGCTGTGGGATTTTAGCCCTGAGGAGCTGGATTATCCTGCACCCACATCCCATCTAACACTTGACCCTCTGCTGAGCCTCCCACTGATGCACCGTGGTCATTCTCACCTGGCTCTGTTTGAAGTCAATATGCCACCCTCCAGTGATAAAAAACATTATGCCATGTAATAAAACCTCCACACATGCATAGATATACAACATGCAAACACTTTCTGAAGTGGTTCTAGCTGTGGGGATTGAAACAGAGACCATCCCAGTATTTTTTGTTTTTTTTCTTTAAAACCCAAGGTGTTATATAAATTCTTTGTAGCTCATATTCACACTGCACAAACACAAAAATCACAGCTATCTGCCACTGACCTGTTAACCCTCCTGTTGTGTTTGTTTCCTGTTTACTAGTTTGGTGTTCCCAGTCAACAATAACTGCTCTATTCCAGCTGATTATAAATCCATAATAATACATATACAGTATGGTCACCTAATGTTATGTTCCATCTTTTTATCAACTCAAGTTCTTGTGAACATCGCAGGTTTTGATCTTCCATTTGCTATTTATGTCCTGTAGGCCTCATTGACCTGAGCTCATATCTCTTGTCCATCATGCTGCTACTGAATGAACAGAATGAACTGAAAGCCTCAAACAGGCTTTTTATACCAGAGCTGATAGAAAGTTGTAGAAATCATTGAAACAATGTTGCAGTTTTTTTTTGACAATTGTCAAAAGTTGTGGTTCCAATGGCATCAAATTTACATTGGGGATAGGTTCCTGTGGGGGTTGCCATGGAAGCCAAAAAGGGGGCATTTATCATGACCTGTCATTTTTGACCAGGAACACCAAGGGTGGACACAAGTTCAATAAAACACCCAAAATGTAATAAAAATTCTCATAATGTATTATGTGTGTTCAGATGTGTGAACAAAGTCATGGAACCTTATGACAAACAGATGAAATAAACTACATTTCTTTTTAGAGAGAAAACTTGTAAATCAGTCAGATTTGACCAGAACACAACAAAAGGGTGAACACTGAGAAGTAAAAGGAAATCAATAATAAGGCCTCATGTCTGAACATGTCTGAGCATGTTTTTGACCCAAATACTTGTCATTGTAAACTCAAAAAGGGAAGAGAACAGGAAGGAACTACATGCAAATAGAATTACCACCATGTAGTGGTTTGCCTTTGTCAACGAGTCAAGTTGTCATAATACATGTAGTAAAGACATTGAGGGAATTACATTTTAAGAGGATTATATTTATTTATTTATTATTATTATTGCGTCAATGAAGGGATGAAGCTGTATTCTCTTATTTTTTTTAAAAACAAACAAAAAACAGTCACAGTGAATTGTGGGAAAGGTTAACAGGTAGACTCTTCTCTCTGAGTTTGATGTCAGCTAATAAAATCCCCTGAAGGCCCTTCTGTGATATCACATTCACGACAATAGAACAGATGGGTGTGCAGACTGCTGCTACAACAACATCCTCCATAGCTGCAGCTACAAGTTCAGATCTGACTGCAGATTCCCACAACAGGAACTGTCATGATGCCCAATTCTCATTATAAAGTAATATGACAACAGTTGCCATTGAAAGCATGCTGTCCAGACAACATCTGTACAAAACCACAACATGTCAAGTCCCTGAGATGTTTCCCGGTCTTCTGTTTGCATGTTTGCTTCCTTATAATGCCCTGCAGAAAGCCATGTGTGTCTCTGTACTGAGATTCTGTAAAGCTAATGGAAGCTGTAGCCAGCTTCAAACTGAGCACAGGTGCACTATGACTGGGAACGTAATGATTATCAGCCGACTATTCAAACCTCTGCTGATCCTGGATCCACTCGTTGTTAAATTAAAACACTCCAGAACGAGCTTTAGACATGCTTTAAACTGAGGTAGATTTCTTCATGTATTATTTTTGCCCTATATGAGGCAAGTTCCTGATGGGATCAAGACAAATTATTGCCTCATCACCAACCAATGCTAAGGCAGCTGTCCCTCTGCTATTTCCCAGTGCTGCTCACATGTCTGGACTGACTCCACATTAAATGTGCTTAATAATTGTGACAAATTGTTGGTCATTGCTAACATACCACATAATGACTGCCCTTAATACCTAAGACAGTTAGCCATATTATTTTCAACTATTATGATTAAGTTCAGCAAATGGGCAGCGTTTTTTAACAACTTTTTATTTTTTTGCTTGTTTGTCTGACAAGACAAGGTAGTTTTTATTTTAGGGAATTTCACTTGTTTTAAGGTATTTTGTCCTTAATAATCTTAAAAAGAGTCATCTGTAAATGGTTATATAAAATATCCCCCATTCTTTTGATCAGCCTAGAGTAGTGTGTATTGATTTGGAAACATGCTGAGGTCATTTCTTTATTTCAGCACAACAATCTCATTTCTAGTAGTAGCACAGGAACAGTCCTTGTATTTTGTAATAGCATGTTGTCCTTAAAATAATTACAGTATTTTCTAGAGTAAATAGCCTTTTTACAAGACAATGGCAGTAGGCTGAAGTGGGATTACACAACAAATAAAAGAGTAGCTACATTACAAGAAATAAACACCTGGTTTGAGGGGGAAAAAACTAGTTTAATATCTGTCCATGCAGCAAAATGATTTGACTTGTCAACAAATCTTAAAATAAGTCGGTTGCAGTGTTGAAATAAGTAAGTAAGTATAATAAGAAAATAAACTAGCAATTAACTTTTAAATCTCGATAATTAATCTCATGTTTCCAAATCTAAGATTTTAAATCTTGACAAGCATACAGAACAATTTGCCGTGTGGATTCCAATCATTTGAATGGTTTGCAATATTGCTTCACAGCAAGCAGGTTGTAGGTTTTAACCCAGCTGACTGTTAGGGCCGCTCTGATTGAAATTTGCACGTTAGGGCCGTTTATGCTCAGCGTTAAAGACGTATATGGAGCCGTCTGTCTGTACTCTATGTTCATTTCATACCTTTTTGGGCATGTTTTCAGAGAGCTTATGAACACAAATAACATGAACAAAATGGAACAAAACCACAGGAAGTGTTTGGGGGCAGTGTGGCAACAATTCAAGCAAAGGACGACAAATGTGTACGGAAACAATGAAGAAGATAATAGTGAAGTGAAGAAGTTAAGAAACTCTCCGCTCTCAAGTCTCGATGGACCCGATGACCTCACAGCCCACCGCTCAGTACATCCTACTCTGCTTTTGCAGCTTTGTATTTGCTACATTATCATCATCGTTTCATCATTTTTTTACGATCTTTTGACTCAAATTAAGAAAGAAACAAATAGTGAAGGAAGATCTGACAAGCAAGGTTTGAGTTGATCTTTTGGTTGTTGAACTACATTAGCATGGCTGCTGTTGAAAAGAGCAGCTATGCTAACAGTGTGCCTGTGTGGCTCTGGGTGGACAGGGGTAGATCAGGCGTCTGGCAGAGATTCATGGCCGAAGGATTGCTGTGTGTTTATTGCTGGGTCTCCCAGGGTGTCACACACTGGGCTGGAGGGGGCATGGCTATCAGTCAATATGACACACACACACACACACACACACACACACACACACACTTAGGTTACCCTGCAAATAAACACAAGCTCACACACATACACATGTTTTAAGCACACTCAGAGCAGCTGATGGCCACACCTTCAGATCCTGCATGTTTCTAACCAAAACAGCATCACTGGTCCAGTAGATCAGCTGTACTTGACTTCTATGTGTTGAGTGTCTGTTCTATCAACCTGCCTCCTGCTACTGTGGAGTATCTCACAGCATGAGAGGTACTCCTTATTGACTGGATTTATTCTCACTTAACAATGTGAAGCCACATTGTCAAGCAATCTAAAGGTGTTTCCACATCTAGAGGGTTCTGGAACTGCAAGGGTTATTTCCTCCTCTTTGGTTACTTCATTTGGGAAATCTGTGGTCATTCCTTCTTTAGATTCCTCATGATGCTCTCAAATCAAACCCCAAAGGTTAAATACAGGATATTTTGAACATTAATATAGCAACAAACAGAAGATGATGTCACACACATGGGATGGATGTAGGTGCCTGCGAGTCTCTTACTGTCCTCCTCATGTCCATTTTTCAATATGGCTGTCTGGTAAGAATCTCTTCTATTATTGCTAAACAGCAAACTAAAATATGCCTCTGACAATATTTGAAGTAGGGTTAGGACTTTTATTGATACCGTATTGTTTGTTAAGAGTTTCATCAGAGATGTCTGGGAGTGGATGTCACACATGTGACATTTAAAGCTTTGTTCACCGCATATTTAATTTACCGTAATTACATGTTTAGGTCTCCAGTTCAAGTTGCAATCTAATGGAATATACTTCTGATGAATCAGCTTGCACATGAATGCACCTGAACATAATGCAGTGTTGGGAACAGGGTGATAGCTACAGTATTATAAAACCAATTTGACTACTTTGCTAATTGCTTCTTGTTGAACTCCTGTGATGAAAAGAAAACCTCGTCCTTGATTCTTTAGGGCTGACAACAAACCTTGTTACTGAGGACTAATGGTCTCTATACTTGCTGAATCAAGTTTCACAAAAAGTGTATTTTAGCCTTGAGGACATGAATAAGACATTCACATCGAGCCAATCAGACAATTCTGTATTGTACTGTAATTCTTCCTTATATTTGTGAGTGTTCTGTGTTTCACTGGGCTAAATTATGCAGTTGCCCTCGAAAACAAAAGTAAAGATGAAAGTGGATGATGTGGATTATTAGCACTAAGCTGTCAGTCTATCTTTGCATCATCTTTCAATATAATGGTACTGCAGTGGTTCAACATTTTCATACTGGGAGGCCTGGGATCAAATGGTCTAAAAGATGCATACCATGACATCACTTTGAATCCAGCTGGGTACCTCTGTTGCATGTTGAATGTCACAAACTATTGTGTGACTGGAATGTACTTGCATAAATGGAATCAGAAAGGTGTGTCCATCCACAGTATCATGGTTTGTGTCAGTGAACTCCAGATGACATTTTCAGACAGGATATTCTGTCAAAGTCCGGTTCTAAATCCTCTTTAGTTTCACGGACACAGCTGTAAACTCTCCTGACATCTTGTTCAGCATATCCACTTACAGGACTGGATGCTCTCCTAATATCTAATCCAAAATACCCTCTGTTGTCACCATGTTCACAGCTGGAAACATGGCTGGGTACACACTTTGCAGAAAATACACACTTTAGTTGTACGGTACACGGTTGAAGATTTGGTGCCACAAAGATGTCAGAATCAGTGTTAATATTTTATTCAGGCCAAAGGACTGCAAAAAAAAAACCCTGTTAGAACGGTGTGCTTGGAAACACAGTGTTGGTGTAGCACACCCTGGAGCTCAGTGGCAGTTCCATAATTCTGTCTTCATTGGCTGCAGCTGTTTGGGAAACAACTAAAAGAAAATGTAATGAATTAAAATACAAAACTGAGTTTGTGATCTGCATTCTTGTTGTTTCTGTTCGTCATTCAGTTCAGTGGACGCCTAATTCTTCAGCGAGTAGCAGAAAAGCAGGAAGAAAACTTAAAGAAGAAAAAGAAGGGGGTGGGGGGGGGCTGCCAGGTGGACCGGTCTATGTTTTGACAGTTTACCCACATCACAGTGGAGTCGTGGCAGCAGCCTGTCACTCTCAGCCCTCCTGAGGCCCATTTTTGTCTCTGCTTTTTTTTTTTTTCCTCTCGTCTGCTTTCTCTCTCCTGGTTTATATTCCTCTCCTCCCTTTCTCTCTATCCTCACACTGGCTATTCATCTTCTTATTCAAGCCACAAATTCCCTTTTTCTCTCCCTCCTTCCTTCTTTTAAAGTTTCAAAGAGGAGACAACAGAGAGAGAGAGAGAGAGAGAGAGAGAGCTCCTGTCTCCCTCCACATTCAGACCTCCCTCTGTGCTTTCTCCCAAAAAGGCTGAAATATTCAACATACGTTGTCATGGTTTATCTCCAGAGATTGTCTCCCTGTCTTCCCCCTAAAACAACCTTGTATGATACATTTATGTCTCAGTGTTGAAACAGTGTGTTGAAACTAAACCACTTCACAATTAATGATTTAAATAGTTCACTTTGTAACTTCACTAGTATTAATTTATATGAAGGGATTTTCATTCTTTGGATTGAATCCCTCATTCAGATGACAGTATGACACAGTCTGGCCATTCAGTACATTCATTCATTCATTCATTTTCTGTAACCTCTTATCCTGTAGGGTCGCAGGGGGGCTGGAGCCTATCCCAGCTGACTTTGGGCATGAGGCTGGGTTCATCCTGGACAAGACTCCAGTTCATCACATAGAAAGAAAAACAACCATTCAGACTCACATTCACACCTACAGTCAGTTTAGAGACACCAGTTCACCTCTACTGCATGTTTCTGGTGGTGGGAGGAACCTGGAGAACATGGAGAGAACCCACACAGACACAGGGAGAACATGGAGAGAACCCACACAGACATGGGGAGAACATGGAGAGAACCCACACAGACACGGGGAGAACATGGAGAGAACCCACACAGACACGGGGAGAACATGGAGAGAACCCACACAGACACAGGGAGAACATGGAGAGAACCCACACAGACATGGGGAGAACATGGAGAGAACCCACACAGACACGGGGAGAACATGGAGAGAACCCACACAGACATGGGGAGAACATGGAGAGAACCCACACAGACATGGGGAGAACATAGAGGGAACCCACACAGACACGGGGAGAACATGGAGGGAACCCACACAGACACAGGGAGAACATGGAGGGAACCCACACAGACACGGGGAGAACCTGGAGAGAACCCACACAGACACGGGGAGAACATGATGTTGCAAATGGAGCGGCTGAGATGCAAGAAAATTTTCAGACTTGTCTGACAATAAAGTACTAAGTAAGTAAAATCTCTTGCATTGCTTCTCCTATTTGAGAGTGTTTATCTTAATTGCCCCAGTAAGTAAATCCTGTATAAGACTATACATTTGTGCTATGTTGACCTTATAAACTTCCATTTCCTGAAGATCAGTTAGCATTGGTAACCAATACCTACATTTTCCCATTAATGCTATTGCATTAATACTCTCCTCCTCTATAAGTATAGATCAATAACCAGATTAGAGAAGTTGTTAAGAAGGATGTTTTATAATGATTTTCTTCTATGACGGGAGTCGGATCTATAGCTTTAACAGGATCCCCCGGAGATGTTGGCTTCACCGTATAGAGCTGCTAGTGTCAGCTGCTAACACCAGTATTGATCAGAGGGACTCTGCTATGGAAGATAGCATGATGGCAAAGTAATTACCTGTAGCTGTCACACTCCTTGGAGGAGTGTGTGCGTGTATGTAAGTGCGTGTAAAGCCTGTCAGATGCTGCTTGGACGTGAGCACAACTGTAATTGAAAGTGGAATGCTTGCTTCAGCACGTTCCACCACAGAGACCTAAACTACATTAATGTCTCAGTCCCCAGCTTATTACAGGCTCTGTTAATTACCAAGTCTGAGGAACTCACAGGGGGGGGGGGGGGGGGGAGTGGAGCAGTAAGTAGATGCATACTGGTTAAGGGAATCATTGTTCAATGCCTTATAGGTATAATCCTAATAATGAATAAAGAGAAGGAGAAGAAACTCATTTATCTGAATGTCACAACTTTGAAAAAAAACAACGACTCCTATGCAAATATATTGTAATGACTTGGAATAAACGGGACATATATAGACATATTTCACAACATGTTGATTTACAACACATTTGACCTCATAACAAGACAGTTTTCTTGTACAGGAGCAGGGTGTGTGTTACATGCAGCCTGCGGGGAGTCTTTACGACATGGGCTTTATGCAGAGGAACGTTCACGCTGAGCTGATGATTTGTATGAAATTGAACGGCAAAACAAGACCGAATTGTTGCGTTTAGTTTGAATTGGTACACAATTGCAAAGGCAGGATGACTTCCCACTGAGGTCACACACACTCTTCTTCAAACTCATGTCCACACCAAATGGCAGACAATCTACTCGAGCCTCATGTGTGAGCATTTGAATGAGTGAACCAGTCTCAGCCATCTAAACGGCCTCTATTCCCACTGGCTCCAGATAAATGACTTTCCACTATAATTTGCACTGAGTTGTGCAAAACGACTGAACCAACTTTTTGTTTATTAATGCTCTCCGAGCATGTGAGGCCACAAATGACGCCAGGGGAAATTCCAAGTGCTTTGTAAAAGGAAAAGAAAAAAAAAAAGACTAATGACTGTAAAACTTTAGAACCTACTTTCCTTCACAGAAAAGTAAAATCTTACAACTGCAGTGGAAAATGTTCCAGCCCACCAGCAGCGATGCATTAGTAGGAACGTGTCAAACTATCACCACCAACCATTGAGGAAAACTGCTTGATGTTGGTCTGCATCAAAATGACAAGCAGCAGAGACATCTGTTGTGATGGCAAGTGACACAAACACACATGGACACACGTATCCAGGCGAGTGCCTCCAGCACCAGCCCTCATCAACACTGTTGATTTGTTGTCATGGCAGCTCTCAGCCATGTGACCTTTTAGTTGATATCCTTCTTGACACATCTCTGCCACAAACACACAACATCGACATTTGTATGTGCTGTCATGTCCCAGTACAGCGATGGCAGGAATGATGTATGCTGGGTGCTACGTGAGCAGAAAAAGTGTTGGGATGTCTTCAGTAAAACGCTGTATGAACAACAGGATGTCGATGCTCTTAAATGAAACATCCCACAATCAGAGCTGAAAAAAAACCTCAACTCACTCCAAACTCCTGAAACCATCCTCAGATGTGGACACAAAGCTGGTCTGAGGCAGTGAAGGATATTCAGCACACATCTGCATCACAGCATTGTGTTGGCCTGCTGTAACCGTCTTATTATCACCACAGACTCGGTTCAGGTTGCTGATCATGGCATTAGAAGGACTCTCCATCAAAAGCTGCTTCCTCTTCCTTCTCTCTCTTTCAAACACATCCTTGCCTCAGGTTTTAGCCAGCAAGGCAAAGACAGGCTGGATCTGTATGAAGCAGCTTTATTGTGAGCTTTAAGATTGCATCATAAGCTTGTCCATAATGAAAACTCTGTTTTAACTGTTTAGTTTGTCTGCTCATCACTAAGTACAGGTAAAGGAAGCAGCACCTGAGATATTTCTATACGATACTGTCAAAATAGACTTCAGAACAAAGCCTTTCCCAGCACTACCTACATAATGAGTTCTTAATCTTTTTTAAATACTACATACCACATGAAGCCATAGGCAGTAATAAGATATACATAAGAAATGCATGTGATCTTGTAGAAGTGAATCATGACATTGTGTTCAACAACACGTGGAAGTGGAGGACCCAGAAGCAGACGCTAATAGAACAGCTTATAGTTCAATCATTTAAGGATCAAAATAGATGAGGCTTACAGGAAGAAGAGGCTGGCGAGGGGCAAAACTAAGAAAGTGGTTCAACATGCAAACAAATCCAGAGAGGAGGAGGCAAAAAAAAGCAACAAATCCAAAAGAAGCAGAAGCAGCAGCTTCATTGGTCACACACAATTACACACACAGTACAATCAAGTGAAATGTGTTCTCTGCATTTGACCCATCCCTGAGGAGCAGTGGGCTGCTGCTAATAAAAACACTGCTTCTAGTGTGGTAGAAAAATATATCTTAAGAGTGAGAGTATTGGCTGTGGTACTCCTCTAAATTATCAGGGAAGATCTGTGACTAGTGATTGTATGAATATTTCAAAAGCACCAATAATTAAATGTGTTGTGGCCAAAAAAAGGACAAGGGTAAAATAATTCCTCAACAGTTTTTGCTAGGACTCTGAAACTCGGTACATAGGTGCTGGATGAGTTTCCCCTTCGATGGCAATGGGTTAGGTTGAAATCGGACAACAGCAAGGAGGCCCTATTTTCAAATAAAGTCTAAAAAAAAAAATTTGAGTTCAGTATCTTGCTCAAGGATACTTTGACATGTCGACTGCAGGGGCTGGGGATCGAACCACCGACCCTCTGATAAGTGGATGACTGCTCTTACCACCGAAGCCAAAGCCGCCCTGTAAGGGACACTGATGACCTGGCACTGCGATGTGGCCTGAAGGGTCAGAGCACAGTAAGTTCCCCGTCATGTATTTCCTAACCAGTTGGCCCCGGAAGCTAAGCGCTGGGAAAGGCTGGGATGCTTCAAACAAGTTACGGAGATGAACTGGCAAACTGAGGAAGAATCAAAAAGGGTAAATACACAAAAGGCTCATTGGGGACGGATGAAACTAAATTGGCTAATTATAAAAGTGTGGAAAAAAACAAATGCAGTAAGTGTAAAAAAACAACATATCAGGAGAGTACTACAAAATAAAAATAAAGGGAATAACTAAACTAAAACCCAAACCATGACATCGTTACCCAGTCTCATCATTTTCTGAATTATAACCCAGATTTACGACAACCGCAGTTCCCTGAATCATCCAATAAGAGCCTTCTGTTTAAGTGGGTCAATGAGTCGATACGCCCTGAGTCATAAATATAGTATAGCATGAAAACTGATAGAAGTACTTCATAAATGATTGCTGACACAAATGTAGTTTGATTGACAAAAAATATAGACGGACTATAAAATGTATCTCCAGCACCAGGGCAGGGCGTTTGAACCTGTGCCTGTTACAATACTAGTACCTGAAAAAGACACCAGTTTTCTCCAACAACTAATGTACTACATGATGATGTTGATGAACATGCTTTGTCATTCAGTAGAGCTTCACTTCCATGCAGTGAATGAGCTCAGCATTAGCTTAATGATAGCTGAGGAGCAGGGAGCTTAGCTTTCAGGTTATTAAATGTGACTGATCCTCAGTTTTTAGATATATTTTATTTTTGACCAGGTGTTTACTCAGGTTACAAATCTAGCTTTCCATGTTGTGTTACAGATTTTGCAGCAAGTATTGTCTGTTGGCGAGGTGACGCCTTGCTCTCTCTTTGTCTCTGGACTGGACATTTCTCTCTCAGCCAGATACAGTACAGAATTTGGCACCAATTTATGTGAACTTATGGACACATTTATTTCAGTCAAGACTCTTAAAAGTATTGAATTTTGCACACAAACCTATCCGGGAGGTTTAAAATTATGTTGGCAATGACTCAACAATGTGCTGATGGGCTTCTAAATCTCAATTTGTGGTCTAAAGTCTGTTCTGGGGAAAAGTGGAGGGATAGCAGTGATAGTGACAGATTCTTACTCCTACATTTCATAGAAAGAGCAAGAAGCAATGCTATTGTACAACAACATATCACGTCGTACTGTAACAGCTGAGATCATTAAAACAAAGACATTACACAGCTCATATCACTATAATGGGTGTGGTTTAATGTTGCTCTGTGCCTATGATCCATATTATTGTCAATGTTTGTCTCACCTCTGTTCAGGTCGGAGAGTTTAGAGAGGCATTACATCATGAATTAAAAGTGGATTGTGAACTATTGACCTTTGTGACTGGATAAATGCTCCTTCAACTTGACATCAGGATAATAAATAGGACACGACACATGTCATAGTTGCAACACAGCTGTGCTACAGATTGTTTGGATCGGCCATGACATTTGACCTTAAACAAAACCAAAAACCCTTAAACACATGCAAACACACATGCAACAATGATTTCCATATGGCTGTCAGTCTAACAGGTAGTGATTCGTTGAATTGTGATCTTATCCAGCCTACATGTCTTTGGCCAAAACCCTAAACTTATATTCAGTTCAAAAAGATGGATTTGGTGCAGGGCTGCATGATACATCGTTTTTGCATCAACACCACAGTGTGCTACATAATAATATGCTAGCAACACAGGAACAACACTAATGGTTTAAATTATGCCTGTACTCTCAAAGGAAAATTGATGTTTGCGTGGCTGTCATTAGTATACATAATCTATACTAAAGCTTGACTGGAGAGACCTTTGACAATCTTCTACCGGGGAAATCTGGATCTGAAAAAAGCATTTTTGGTGCCCAAATTGCTATGATTTGCAGCAGTTCGGTTATTATCCTTGAATAGGGCTTGAATCCATATTAGAGAGGTTTGATTAGGGTTGCTGGAATGGAAAGATTTGCCTGGAGAGCACTCTGGTTGCAAACTGTTGCTTTTTCTGACAGGCTTTGACAGCTAATACGTGTGCCATGTAAAATATGGCAACCCCAGTTTGAGTCTGATCAGGAAATTTATATAATTTCATCCAAATCTTTGCTATGAGGCAAATTCACAAAGTACTTATTGGAAAACAGTGCAAAAAAAGAAGCTTTTGAGTAGGTGGAATCAATATAAACTGTATGAATGATCATAAACTGTAAGCTGATATTTATCACAATCATATGACTCAAGATGATTGATAGACTGCAGTTTTGTGATTCCCTTTTGTTTCAACTATAATCCAGTTACAGACCCTTAGCCTCTTCAACTCCACACCTATTTTGGTGCAAAAAAGGCCTGACATGACGTCCCCAAATTAAAATGACTGTAGTTTCTGAACCGCTCTGTCTGAATGAGGCTGTGCCGGTAAAAAACAAAACTGAAGTGAAAGTATGAGAAATTATTCAGAAAGAGGACAGAGAGGTTTTTTTAAGTCAGTAAGAAATGCTGCCTAAAAAGGAAAAAAACTCTGAAAACTTACTGTACCACACATAATCTCCCTGTTTCTGGGAATACCATGTTAGTTAAAGAATGTGGGTGAGGTAAGAAAAAGAAAGGGCCAGCTATTGGATGTTTTCTACATGTAAGATTGAATGGGTTAACAGGTTCACATATTTATATGCAGGAAAACATGTTTAATAAAACCCAGCCTGGTGAATCAGACTGTGTTCGTCACAAATGTGTCCCATGAAAACTGAAATGCTAACCGAGGTGTTGAGTACTTTCAAGGACATCAAAACAAACATACATTTAACAGCCTTTTCAGGGCTATAGATTTTGGCTGGATTCAGAAATGAAAAAAGCTTTTAGAAATGAGAAGAAAATTCTCAAGTGAAAAGTCAGAGTGAAGTCTATTAAACTACTAAACTATGATCTGAGGCGAGCTGGAGAAACGTCGGGTTTCTCTCACACCACTCTGCTCTCCATGTTCAACCCATTAATACAAAGAATGAAAACAAAACTTTAAAGATCTGTTCATGGCCAATAACAATTCTTTTCAAACTTACTCGGAGAAATCATAAGATATAGCTACTTTTTTTTTATAGCATTATAGCATAGCCTGTCCTGTCTTGCCAACGTATCACATGTTTTTTTTCAAACTGGAACAACAATGATGCCCCATTACACCTCATGTTTATACAGAATACTGAGGTGCAACAAACAGTCCAGCCTTGAACAGGCTGTGCAAAACCAATATCATCAACAGAATGTGAGAAAACACACACTCACATTAGCAATTCTTTTATATTACATGTTTTTGGTCATGGTGGGAGGAAGCCGGAGAGACTGGAGGGAACCCACGCAGATACAAGGAGAACATGAAAACTCCTCACAGGAAAGTCCCAGGTCCTCAGGTGGATTATGCCAACATGACACCCAATGATTAAGGGAATATTCCAATCACTGCTTATTATATCTTCGAATAATAAGATTACTATCAGCAAAATATAAACAATGTAAACTTGTGTTCATTTTATTCCCATCAACGGAAGTCCTTATCTGAAACCCTACCATGTCCTCTACATTGATATGCTCCCATTCCACAATTAGGAATTCCTCAGAATAGAGAGCGGCTGTAATTAGTGGAGCAGGTAGCAGTTGGCTGTGGTGCTTCCTGCATTTTACTGCTCCCTCTTCTACTCATTTGCATACAAGGTGACAAATCAGGCGAAGAGTGAAGCCTGTAAATAAGGCAGGCGTCACACACTCACAGGGGTAATACAGCTCCGTCTTCATCCTCCTAACTCAGAAACACACTGAGGCACACACACCAACACTCACAGACAAACACGTAAATTAACTGCACTCAAACTTGTAACGGTGTGAAACCCCAGATACCGGCTGGAGTAAAGCAATTAAACTGGGACAAGCTGTGCGTGTTCTGTACATGTGTATATGTTCACGTGTTGTGTGTCAGAGAGTGGCAAAGAGACAAATGAGAGCAGCGAGCAAATCCTCACAGCCATAGAACCTCATAGTGTTACAGCAAAGGTGAGCAAACATGAGCAGTAAAATATATCACACTAAAATCCATAGGTGTTAAAATACTAGTTTTGTTTTGTTTTAGTTATGTTTTGTTGACCTCTTTTAAGAGCCCTGTAACTCTTTTGGTTTATTTCCTTGCTTTTTTAATTATTGACTTTTAAATCTTTTTTTTTTTTGGGGGGGGGGAAATAAAACCCCTCTTTTTTTGAAAGTTAAACCTGTTTCCTTTGCCTTGACTGCTTGGTCTATCACACCATCACAATAGAAAAAGTTGTGTGGAATTCTATCAGCATTCAAGAGCATCAATATTGGTCAACCAAGATTGGATTAAATGACCATTCACAGTAGTGGTGGCATATATATACTGTATTTTTTTCTCTCCAGGGTTCCATACAAGAAATGCTGCATGTGGTTGTGATTAGTTATTACTTTGCTGTGAACACTGGTATGCTATCTAAAATCACACACAGGGGCGGTGTTATGATGCAGTTTTATTTGCACAGAGGACGGTGTAGAGAAGGGTCTTTGTGCAGGTGTGTGATCTTTATGTGAAATGAGCTTTTGGTTGCTGGTAGTTTTGTTCTTCCCTTGATGTGTTTCCTAACAATAAAGGACTACGGTCAGTCACAGGAGAGGATGCTGCTGCTATGTACTTCAGGAATGTGTTTGAGTTTCACATGTTTAAACGTGTTGGAGAAATTTAACATTTCAGACATTTCATGTTCACTACAATAGATTTCATGTCGTCTTTGCTGGATTGGATTCAGACTGCCAGCTGCTGGATGAAAACATCCACAGTAAGTTGTTTCACAGTCATCTTTGTGATGATGATGATGATGATGATGACTATCTGGTCCTGTAAACAACAGGATGTCTGTTGCTGCTTGTGTTGGACATTTTCATAAAGTGCCATGAGCAGGTCATTTAATGTGTTTAATACTTCCTGTTGATCCTGATCCTTGTGAGGCTACATGGTGCCTCAGTCCATCAGAGGCTCTTCCCTCTTGTTGGCTCTGAAACATATCTTATTACAGTGGTGATGGTCCCTTGTTATACGACCCCCCCCCTCGCCGCCTCTCAATCTTCGGCTGGAAAATCAGTGTCAGCTTGTAAATCTTTAAACAAGACATTTTTATTGTGTTTTGCTGTTTTGTTTTGTTTTGATATTTTTTCTTCTTTGATTGTGCTTCTTTACCAAACTTCCATGACGCCTAGTTGGTCTTTTATCATTGTGTATTCTGCACTTTGACTTTGTTGCTTCTTTAATGTGTCATGCAATAAAGATTTTATTTTTCAACCTTGATTGATTGCCTCTCATGCAAGCGTGTTAGTGATGATATTTTGCCTGCTGGTGATGATGTTTCTACCCTCTGCCTCTATTATGTCTGCCATGTTCCACTCTAATGATGAAGACCAGATATATTCCTATTTATATTGACATGCTCATGTGGCTGTTTCTCTGACAATAATCAGTCAGTGATGACTGTGATGATATTTGGTTGTGATGGACCCTCTGCCTCGATTTCCCTACTTAGCAACAGTGATGCAATAATCAGTGATGATGTCATTTCTGCTACCTGCCAGACTTGACATCACTACCACAAATGCCATGTCCACCTGCAATGACATGTCACCTCTACGCTGCAGTGAGAGTCTTCTATGAGAGATGGTGATTTTACTCACACTGAGCAATAACAGAGCTACATGTGAGCATTAACAGAGCTACATGTGAGCAATAACAGAGCTACATGTGAGCAATAACAGAGCTACATGTGAGCAATAACAGAGCTACATGTGAGCATTAACAGAGCTACATGTGAGCAATAACAGAGCTACATGTGAGCAATAACAGAGCTACATGTGAGCATTAACAGAGCTACATGTGAGCATTAACAGAGCTACATGTGAGCATTAACAGAGCTACATGTGAGCATTAACAGAGGTACATGTGAGCAATAACAGAGCTACATGTGAGCATTAACAGAGCTACATGTGAGCATTAACAGAGCTACATGTGAGCAATAACAGAGCTACATGTGAGCATTAACAGAGCTACATGTGAGCAATAACAGAGCTACATGTGAGCAATAACAGAGCTACATGTGAGCATTAACAGAGCTACATGTGAGCATTAACAGAGCTACATGTGAGCAATAACAGAGCTACATGTGAGCATTAACAGAGCTACATGTGAGCATTAACAGAGCTACATGTGAGCAATAACAGAGCTACATGTGAGCATTAACAGAGCTACATGTGAGCATTAACAGAGCTACATGTGAGCAATAACAGAGCTACATGTGAGGAATAACAGAACTACATGTGAGCAATAACAGAGCTACATGTGAGCATTAACAGAGCTACATGTGAGCAATAACAGAGCTACATGTGAGCATTAACAGAGCTACATGTGAGCATTAACAGAGCTACATGTGAGCATTAACAGAGCTACATGTGAGCAATAACAGAGCTACATGTGAGCATTAACAGAGCTACATGTGAGCAATAACAGAGCTACATGTGAGCATTAACAGAGCTACATGTGAGCATTAACAGAGCTACATGTGAGCAATAACAGAGCTACATGTGAGCATTAACAGAGCTACATGTGAGCATTAACAGAGCTACATGTGAGCAATAACAGAGCTACATGTGAGCATTAACAAAGCTACATGTGAGCATTAACAGAGCTACATGTGAGCAATAACAGAGCTACATGTGAGCATTAACAGAGCTACATGTGAGCATTAACAGAGCTACATGTGAGCAATAACAGAGCTACATGTGAGCATTAACAGAGCTACATGTGAGCAATAACAGAGCTACATGTGAGCATTAACAGAGCTACATGTGAGCAATAACAGAGCTACATGTGAGCATTAACAGAGCTACATGTGAGCAATAACAGAGCTACATGTGAGCATTAACAGAGCTACATGTGAGCATTAACAGAGCTACATGTGAGCAATAACAGAGCTACATGTGAGCATTAACAGAGCTACATGTGAGCATTAACAGAGCTACATGTGAGGAATAACAGAGCTACATGTGAGCAATAACAGAGCTACATGTGAGCATTAACAGAGCTACATGTGAGCAATAACAGAGCTACATGTGAGCATTAACAGAGCTACATGTGAGCATTAACAGAGCTACATGTGAGCATTAACAGAGCTACATGTGAGCAATAACAGAGCTACATGTGAGCATTAACAGAGCTACATGTGAGCAATAACAGAGCTACATGTGAGCATTAACAGAGCTACATGTGAGCATTAACAGAGCTACATGTGAGCAATAACAGAGCTACATGTGAGCATTAACAGAGCTACATGTGAGCATTAACAGAGCTACATGTGAGCAATAACAGAGCTACATGTGAGCATTAACAAAGCTACATGTGAGCATTAACAGAGCTACATGTGAGCAATAACAGAGCTACATGTGAGCATTAACAGAGCTACATGTGAGCATTAACAGAGCTACATGTGAGCACAGGGAAGTGATGTGAATAATTACTACATGCTGATTTGAAGATGGACTAATGGAAAGGGAAGTGAAGAGAGACTCCCATCATGACGGAGGAACCCCATGGAGTGTGTCTGGACTCCTGACAGAACTCGTCATTTCTGCAGCCTTAAGCCATATATTTGATCTTGATGAGACAATGATGCATGATTGTCATAACTGTGTGTCATCATTTGAATCCTTTTTTAATTGTTTTAAATTCTTTATTTAATTCTTCCTCTTTAAAAGTACTAGAATGGAATGTTCCAGACCCACATTGCAAAATGGCAAAGCTGGAATATCTGGTTGTCACACTATTCTCAGCAGAACTCGTTTAGTGTAAAGACCAACATGAAATTAACTCAGTTAGATGTAGAGAAAACACATCGATGGGAAACATGTCAAGTAGCCTTCATGAAAGAATTTCCCCCAGCCTTTATCTCTACCAGTGGGCTGTAACGATGCTTCCACCAGTACGCAGTAATGACAAATCTGACAGAAGCCATTAAGTTCCATTATTGTTAATAATGTTTCAAAGACTACCAGTGAGGATTCTGACCAGGACCAAGATGTTTTTATCTGAATAAATTTCCATCTACATGCAGGCATTTAAAAAGAACTTTACACTAAAGGTGGAGGTGCTCGTGGATGTTTAAACTGCCAAGGCCTCGGTTTGAGTCAGCTTGAAAATTCAAGGTTGAAGTTTATTCTGCGGTTATGCTGATTCACCTCTTAGTGGATCACAAGACCTGAGTATTTTTTATGCGTGAGACACAGAAACGAAGACAAGGGAAAAAGGAGACAATCATTTTGACCTGAGTAAAAATCTCACTCTAAAGGTTTCTCATTCATATCAAGTTAAAGACCAACTGGAAATGAGCTTTATGTGTTAATTATGTACAGTAAGTTACTATAACACACCTAAACATACACAAACTAAAAGTTAGGCTGGTGGATGATTATGGCTTAAAGCAGGAGTGTCAAACTCAGTTTCATCCACATCAGCATTATGGTTCCCCTCAAAGGGCCGGTTGTAACTGTTAGACTATACAAAATGTATCTACTCTTTATTATATTACATATTTACCTCTGCATTCGATTATTATTTGTTTTTAGTAAGAACTTAATTATTGCTTAATTAATGTTATGTCAACATGTCCAAATCACACAGCTAGTTTGGATCCGACAGTTCGGACAAGGGGTTTTCTTTACTTTGCATGAAAAGAGACATTTTAAAACAAAATGCTTGAGGATGACGCTACTAATCAGCCACCTTATTTCTGTATGGTACGGTACAGCTAGATAATTAATTATGGTTAACTTTGTCTCAGAGAGAAAGACACGTTTAAACTGGGCACCTGGACGTATGTTTGATGCTCGCCAGGCGTGAGAGTTGAGAGTTGATCTTCTTGCTCCCTTTTATCAGGTGATGTGAGCTGAGTTTCTGTCAGAGCGACGGTGGGATACAGTGATGACTACAGTGGTAAGCTGGTGAGGATTCTCTCTCCTCAGCCTTCCTGATACAGTCAACTCCTGACTCTGAGGGTTAAATGTCAATATCACTGTCCATCACAATGTTTCACAGTGGACATAGACATATACATATTCAGTAGACATCGCCCATCCCTGTATATCACTGGGTACCGTGCTGTAACCAGAGATTTTGGAGCGTGCATCCTCATAATGAAGACCAGCCCTGACACAGTCGTATGCGTGCATGCTCAGCAAAAACTTATTTATTCCTGCTGTTGCTTGCTGTTTTTTCTCTGCTCATGCTGAAACACACGAGCCATATTATACACTATGCAGATGGCCAGTCTCTCCATGAAACTTCAGCAAGATTTAACCTCAGATGATTTATTCCAAGAGTCCACAGTTTCATCTGCAAACCACTGATATGGAACAGAACTTTTTTTTTTCTCCAGTCTTATTATCTATTTGAACGTGTTCATGAGGGTCCCTTTCACACTTTAACACAGATTTTTAGTTTAACACGATGTTCTCTTTTTCCATCTGACTCCTGATGGGCGACTTTGGCTCAAACCAATCAGCTTGACTGAAGTTACATAGGCTTACTGTCTGTCGGTACAGCAATGCCATTTCTAAACAACAACACTGTTAGAAGCTGTTGCTTACTAGGCTAATGTTTTTTTTTGTTGGTTTATGGATGCTCTATTAAACAATAACCAAACAGAATGATACTTTCCCAGTCCTTTTTTACATTTATTTTGATTCAAAACAGTACAAAGACCGTATATCTAAAGTTGCACCTCATCAATTCCACAGGTAAAAAGGTTAATAGGTAAGAGGCGTTTAGTATGAAAGCGTCATCCTCAAAAGTCTCAGTCAGATAGAGAGAGGTTCACCACTTTGTGAAAATCTGCAAGGGAAAATAGTCCCAGCAGTTTAAGAACAACTTTTCTCAGTGCACAATTTGTGAGTAATTTCAAGATTTCACCTTCTGTTGTCCATAATATCATCAGAAGATTCAAACAATCTGGAGAAATCTCTGCACATAAGTGGCAAGAACAAAAACCAACATTGAACAGTCGCTGCATTAAAAACCAATATGATTCCATGAAGCATTTTACTACATGGGCTCAGCAACACTTTGTAAAGTCATGAGTTAGTGCCCATGGCATTGTTAATTTGCACATCTGTGAAGGCACCATTACTGCAGGTACGTACAGGTTTAGGAACAACACATGCTGCCATCCAGATGTCTTTTTCAGAGACGTCCTGCTGATGTCAGCTATTCAATGAAGCCTCATTCTGTTGCCTTACAACAGCATGGCTTCAGAGGAAACTAGACTGTCCTGTCTGCAGTCCAAACCTGTCCCCATTGAAAATGTGAGGCCACATTATGAAGCCAAAAAAACAAACAGCAAGAGACTTCAGACTGTTGAGGAACTGGAGTCATATATCAAACAAGAATGGGCCAGAATTCCACTTTAAAACAAGAGTTAGTGTCGTCTGTTAGTGTTCTTTAAAGAAAAGGTGATGTAACACAACAGTAAACATGAACCTATCACAATTTTTTTAACATGTTGCAGGCATCTAATTCAGTGAGCATTTTTTTTTAAAAATCATTATCAGCTTGAACAATAAATACCTTCTTTTGTACTGTGTTCTGTTTTTATTAACATTTTACATAATGTCCCAACTTTTTTTGGAATTGGGGTTGAATGTTCAATCCATCAATGTACACTTGGATCATTCAAGGATCCCCTTTGCTGGGAGGGTACCTTCTCTAAAGGAGGAGCCAAAAGGCCCTCAAAACTGAGTCCAGTACTTATGTATCACCTTTCTAGTCTGAATGACCAATCAAAGCTTTACAACAGCAGCCAGCATTCATCCATTCATACAACATTCTTACTGTGGTGACATTCGTACCATGCAAGGCTCCACCTCCACCCCAGTACAGTACAGTCATTCCTAGTTCTAGCAGTGTGGATACAATAAACTTGAAAAAGGTTCCTCTTGGCTGAAAACGTGTCGGAGAAACATGAGTTAATTTAATGTATGTCAGTGAAAGCCCAGCTGCTACAGTTACAGCACCGTCATCACAGGGTCTCATCCCTGTTTACATGTTCAGAGCCACTTATTGTTGTAGTCAATTTATAACTAGCACTCAGACTAAATCACACAACTACAGGAAAGAAGAATCATATTGATATCATGGTGTTGACGGGAAGGTGCAGAGCAGCAGAGTTAAACACAGCACCAAACATGGCATCACAGCACTGATCTCAGGTGGGGCGTGTCTAAAATCACAGGCTGCAGACATATCAGCGCATCTGTCCTGTTGTCAGGTGTCTGCAGGGACTCTGAAGGAGAACGTTCTGATATGAAATGAAGCAGCTGTAAACAACAGAGACTGTAAGCTTTGCAGATTGAATTACTGAAGGCCAGAAGTTCCACCAAAATACCAATTATGAGCTTTTCACTGCCTTATCTAAATTTGTATCTCTACTCCCACCTGTGCTCTGTAACGGCTACAACACAGGCAAAGTGAATTTCAAGGACAGGAGGCACAAATGTCTTAAACAGCAACTGAGGTGATTTGAGCAGACAATTTGCATCCTCCTTTGTGCCTTTAGAGCTTGTCTGTTTGGTTGTTTAACCGACACTGATCTAATTCAGCCTATCTGACCTGTTCTTGCCATGTTTGAGTTGATAGAAGTGGGTGTTATTTTAAAGAGTTGTCTGGACTGTTGTATCTTTAGTTATTGTCACATCATAAGGTATTTTAAGTGACTAAACCAGACTTTAAACACAGAGTTGTCACTCATTTGAGAGTATACCTCTGCAAAGGCTACGGATGTTCTTTTAGCTTGCTATGCCCAAGCTCCACCCCTCGAAAACATTTGCTAGAGATCAGTTCAATAGTTTTTGCATAATTATGATAATATTTGAAAAATATTCTATACAGCAAAGATATATGGAAAGAACAAAAAAAGTCCTGGATCCACCTCTTTATCCATGTCAGCAACAAAGACTAACGGATTATTTCCTGACCCATGTCCCATCTTTCAACCACATTTTGTGGAAATCCATCCAGTGTAATGTTTCAGCAAAATACAGACAGCAGGCAGAACCAAGGACGACGCAGTTCAATGGTTTAATTAGCCAAAAATACAACCAAAATACAAAAAGCAGAGCCAAAGTCCATAAAACAAGAAAAGAATCCAAAAATGTCCAAAACTAAACCATCCAAAATTTTAAAGGAACAAGGCAAGATCCAAATAATAAGCAAAGGTTGAATACTTAAAACACCCAAAGGGAAACATAAGAGAGATCACTGAAACACATGGAGATAATCCACATATACATGACATGATGAACTGACACACAGACTAAATACACAGGATTGGGAGGAGGTGAAATTCATGAACAATCTAAGGAGGTCAAACAGACAAAGACAGGAAGTATAAAGTAAAAGAGACAACATGGACAACTCAACTTTCCAAACTTTCAAAGTAAAACAGGAAATTACAAACTCAATACAGATGGTTTTAGCCTAATCCCACAATCCACCACCAACCAACAAACCAACAAACCCACAAACAAACAAACAAACAACAGAGGGGCATCCTGGGAGCACATACGTCCTTCAAGGCTGCAAAAACCCACCGATTGGGCAACAGGTGGAAAGAGAAAATTACATTTCAAGGTTGATCAAATCAACAACTTGATCCTGATCTAATCTCCTCTTTCCACCTCTTTGCCACCACAGTTACCAAATTTGATTGAAATCAGTTGAGGACTTTTTGAAATCTTCTGCTAATCAACTAACTAAAGGACAAACAATCATAACCTCCTTGGTGAAGATGATCAAAAACTTTAAATGTAATGAAACATTTCAACATATCTGCACGGAATGAAACGTATCAGAAATGAAAATTTAAGACATGAAATGTACAAAATATAGGATATGAGTCATTTTCAGAAACATACAATGGCAACATTTATTATAGCAGTTGGGTTGTATATTTGATTATTGCATTCAGCTGATTGTAAACTTTAAAAAAAAGCATTTTTATTTGTTTGAATCCACATCATAATTTATAGTCCTTCCAAAATGTCCTCTCCTCTTGCAGCAAACACTTCCAGCTTACGCTGCATCAACACACTGCTTGTTAATCATGGCCTTAGATGCTCTCTCTCTATTTGTATTCACTCCCTGATGCCTCCTCTTGCTCTCCATCTTCATTTGTTTCTCTCATTCCCCTCTCTGTGTATAGAACTCCCCCCTCCCCCTCCCCCCATCACTTTTTATATCATCAAGAAATCATCATCCTCATCAGACTCAAATATGCCTCCTCTATATTCCAACACCAAACACTAGGACACTCAGCATTAGAATAATTTAAAAGTAACTGCTGCAAATTGCAAAACGATTCACTTCAGATGCTTATTAATTATTATGGGGTGGATTTGTTTTAATCTATTCAGTAGCACGTCAGGAAAAGTGAACAGTCAGAAGTTATTTAGGACACCAAACACAGTGTTACTGATCTGGCTGTCATATTGTTGCAGTGTTATGTTGACTACAATACCCAATGCATACAAACACAAGCACATGCAGTCGAGTATATACAGCAATATGCATGTACACACATGATAATAATAATAAATAATCTTTATGTAAGAGCTAATCCTATTCTCAGATATACTTTTCTTTAGTTATTGATGTGTTAAACTTACCTACTTTTATATATCACACTGTTTTCCAATAGGCATCCATAGTTGTAAGAATCGTCTGGTTTACACACAGATGGTGTGGGTTTGAGATTTGACGGCATCCCCAAGACGAATCACGTTTGATACACATCTGACTACTTCTGCTGGATGTTTTTACACTCGACAGATAAAGGACACTGGGTCATTCATCTGAGTCGTGGTAGAACTAAATCATTATTCATCAGTATTTGTTGTGACACACAGAGGGGCTTATTTATGGTGTAGAAGGCCTCAAAAGAAAAAAAAACTACGGATTCTCAGATTTTCAGATGGGTGGCTCCCTCTGAAGCCCCAAAAGGTTGTATACAGTTGTATCTGCATGTGCAGAAGAATTCCCCGGGAACCTGTAAACTGACGATGATGTGAAAAATCAGTGGAGTTCTCGTTTAATCAGCTTAATCTGGAACAGGTAACTCACGTCCACAGTGGACTGGATTTGATAAACCTGTATAATGTACAGTAAATCAATGCAAACAGCCCTACCAGTAGTAATACACGTATGGCATGTATGAGGCTACGTACAGCGCAGATATTATCATCATTATTTCAGACTTCCAAAATTGCACCAGCAATTTCAACGTGAAATTTGTGCGGTAAACCTGCTTGTTTTAGTCACTGATGGGCTCAGATCACGCTGGTAAGTGTCTGATATGATTACGGGATGGATCCAAAGATACACCCTTTTGTCACAGTGAAATCTTTTTTGTATTCAGTCAGAAACAGCTGCTGTATCCCACTTGCCATATACTATCATTGTGTCAGAAAATGCACACATTTTACAGTCATCCAGACCCGAGGCAGACTAAATAAAACTCACTGCCACCGTCACCTTGGCTCATCGTTCCACTGCTCCAATATTCAGTCGCTTTAGTTTGGTCCAAATGTCTGCTTGTGTCTCTCTGAAATCACTTTTACGTTTCACCAAAAACATAAGCGGTCTGAGCTAACTCCATACAAACGTAATGAAGTAGCAGTAGCTAACAATAAAGGGGCAGGGCTTAGAAGAAGTTCATTTAATAGATTTTCATTTTATTTTGAAGTGGCATGTTGGCGACCATAAACATTAGGATATTTGGCTAAGAATAGTTCAGTTATTCCAAGAAAGGCTGTTTAGTTTGCAAAAGGGGTAGAAAGTCTTAATTATCAAATAAATATTGATACTAGTGACATAATTGGTGTCGTTGTATTGCATTGTACTGTTTTCCTGGAAATGGCTGTTTAAGGGCCTCTGTTTCAGCACAATGTTGACTTGATTTGGTGTAGTAAACTACAGGTGGTAGACTTAACGTGAATTTTATTGAAATCCATGAAATAAGTAGTCATCAGTCCACTGAAATAAGATATCCCTTTATTAGTCCCACAGTGGGGAAATTTACAATATATATATTGTATTATATATAATTTACAATATATTACAGAGGGTCACTGCCATTCAAAATGCACAAACCAAGTAAAAGCTATAGCAAAGTGTGATAGTTGATCTTGTGATTGGCATGAAATCCATCTCATTCTTCACATGAACGCAGGAGAGTACGTCTACATACAAACAGAAAGATGAGAGATGAGATTTTCTTCTGCATGACTGAAAAGACCTGGACAAGGTGATAATTTACCGGGTCTAATTAATGTCCTGCTGAAACAACTGATGATGTCACAGCTTCCACAAAACTTATGTGACCAGGCAGTTGGGATGCTGAGGATGATGATGGTCAGACACGTGCAGCACAGATGTTATGAGATATTACCCCTGTGCAAAGCTGTTGAAATATGCTTCCTCTTCTTAGTCTACTTCTATTTCTTCTTAGCTCCTTTTGTGTGTCTCTTTCTCTTTGCCAGCCAGTGTCTTGCTTTCATTTTAGCTTCTGTTCTCTCAGACTCAATACAGCTCACAGACTATTATTTCTCAGTTTGCTGCACAATAAAGTAAATGGAATTATCAGGCTAAAGGACAACATAATGGTTTGAATGGAGTAGAACGGTTGTTGTTGGCGGAGTGAAAGAGCCAATCCTTTCTAAGAGTTTCTGGCAGAACAAGTCAAGGGGCATCGATTCACCAAACTCTTATGACAAGGTCCCTGCTTAACATCGTTTGTCTCCACAACCTCCCACTTATATAAACAGACTACAGGTTTCACTGGTGACTGACAACATATAAGCATTATTTACATGTCTTTGAAAAAAATAATCTGCATCACCATCACTGAATTAATCTAGTAAATGATGTTGTGAGATAATAATAATAATAATAAAAAATAA
This sequence comes from Chaunax sp. Z400, assembly GCA_037577475.1. Lineage (NCBI taxonomy): Eukaryota > Metazoa > Chordata > Actinopteri > Lophiiformes > Chaunacidae > Chaunax > Chaunax sp. Z400. The sequence goes on along the minus strand of CM075188.1, from coordinate 1,732,641 downwards.
TTATAATAATAATAATAATATTAATAAACTTAATTTGAATAGCACCTTTCATACAAGAAAGGGCTTTACAACATATAATTTACTTGCACAAAATGCTAAAAATGACAGAAAGGTCAGAATTCATGTTTTCTATTGTCAATAAAATGTGAAAAATGGGAGTTAAGTTATGCTAACTGAAAAACAGATTGACTGCCCTTACAGACTGCAAGTCATGGTGCACTTTAATGTTCCTTATGGGCATTTATGTCATCTGATGTTTACAAAGTGTTCACCAATATATAACTGATCATAAGTATCATTAGGCTGCAAATCGACTGCGTCATGAATAATAACAAACGGCAACACGAGCTAAAAGAAAAGCCATTTCCTCCAGCAGTTTTGTGGGAGGGATTACTGATGTTATTCTCAATGGAATCCATTAATAGCAGAAGTACACAGAGTAGGATACAAACACACTACATTTAAATACTTTTGACTGTCTGATTGATCACTGAAATCCCCTAAATCACATGAAATCTACAGTAAATCTAAATGATGCATTAGCTACACTTTGTTTTACTGATGGTGAAAGTTTTTTTTCAGCATCCTAAATTCACATTTTAATGCTGTAACAGGCTGCTCATCATTGAGACTCAATCAATATTTCTTTCTTATCCCACCTTCATTAGCACCTGACCATTATTAGTATGCTGGCTTTAATATGAGAATTGAAGGTATCTGAGTCTTCGTCTACACCGCCAGGATTGTTGGTAATAAGATAATAACAACACAGATTTTGTTTGGACATCCTCCTCCCTGATTTACTTATTTCTGACTGATGCTAAATGATGCACCTGAATACAAGTCATTTCTGCAAACGTAGTAGTTGTAAAGGGTTCTAATGCTTGGACACTAGATTGTGTAATTTAAATAATTACATTTGGCCTGAAAATGCAGCATTCCCACTGCTTCATAGCTCAAAGGACGTGGTGTATGTTAACCCTCGAGGGGTGTTTGGGTCTGTGGCACCAGTCCTCAATGTTTACTGAAAGAAAATTTATTTAATTATTTTTTCACCTTGAAACTCATCAGTTTTGGCTAATTTTTTGTGAAGAACATGTAAAAGGTCATATCTTCACTGTGTACTCCCGTATACATTTATACTGTATTACATACATAGTGTTTTGGACCTAAAGGACCTGAGGATAATAAAAGTACAGTATGTGAATTCAAGCATCAAAAAACCTTCAGCTAACCAACCCTAAGAGAAAAAGAAAAGACAAAAAAAGAAAAGAAAGAAAGGGAAAAAGAAAAGTTCTGCTGTCTGACTGGCTGTTGGATCTCATATCTAATTGTGTATGTGTGTATCGATCCATCTATATATGTACTGTTTAAACAGTATATATACACACACACACATATGTATAATAGCTTATTTAATACTTAATTTTGTGAAACACTAAACAAAGGGTTTAAAAATTGTGTCAGACTGTATTGTTCAGTATTGTTACAGTCCCTACAGAGTTCACAGAGGTCCCTGAGAGATAAATCATTCTACAAAATGAACTGATGACTATAGTAGATGGTGAAACCATTTCATTTCATGGGAAACTGCTGCTGTCATCAATTAACCAAAATAAAATGCTCCATTATCGTCACCGATCCCTGAAAGGTAGTTTGTTTGGTCTTTGGTGGCTATGGATGGACGGACGGGGGTCTTCCTGGATCCTTCAAATACAAATATGAGAAAGTAGATATAAAATAGATATAGATGAAAATAGACCTCAGAGAAGGTAACCATGGTGACACAATTGTCTCAGCTCTCCTATCCAAATACAGGCAAAAAACTGCCGAAAAATAACTTTAAAAGAAAATAATAATTGATGGAACATGACCAGGAAATTAATAATTTAAAGAACAAACAGGAGAAGGGCTGTGATAAAACAAGGACTATGGACTGCACCACAATGGACTTGCAAGGCCTCGGTAATGCGAGGGCAGAGGGCAGTGCTTGTTTGTTTTTTTTGCTCATCCTTTTTGAAGCAGGCACAAAGTGATGGCCTTGACACAAACTGTTGTACTAAAGTGACAGTGAGTCAGTGCACAAAAAACAGTTCCTGAAAACATTTGTTTCAAGAAATAGAAAGAACCATAAAATATTGATCTGGCTTTCTAAAGCGCCCTCCTCCTTGATCAGAGAGATGTTTCTTTCTCTCTCCGACTGTGTGTGTCTGCAGAGGTGGGATATGAGTTGAAGTAAACCTTCTAGATCAAACACTCAATCAGCAACATGAAGGGAAGTCAGCTGTGTGATTTACATATACCTCCTTCATTCCAGTGAAACAAGACTGTCTGAAAATCTGCAACTGTCTTAAACCAAACCACGTGTTTATATAAGGTTTAAATACTAATGAATCAATGAATCATCATCATTTTATGACTTATTTTCACTTTTCTGACCCTCCCATTCTGTTCTTCTTTTTAAATGTTTTTGTTTTGTTTTGTTTTTTTGGGATATCCTGCCATTCCTTATCTTGTTTCAGTCATTCCATCTCAGCTAATTTACACTTTGAAATTGGTAAAACAAGTACAATGGTTGTTTTCCAGACACTCCACTTTGTCAGTTCTCTTCACCACCATACATGTGAACACAGGACCGATCCATGCATGTTAAGTGTCTTCTTTGCAGCAAGTCTTTGGAGCCTCTCAACACCTACTCCTAAGCTGGCGTACATTAAAAAGGCTATCGAGTGAGCAGATCTGCACAGTATCACATGCTAACTACATCCTGTTAACACTGTTTTTCCACAGCAAAAGTTTTCTCTCAGGAATAAGTCATGCATCTTTTAACAGTGCAAGTTGGAAACTTACTTTTGAAGAGCATCTATCTTTTCAGCTGTGATTCCTCTCAATACTTCCTCCAGCAGGTCTGAGCTGTCTGATGGAGGAGCAGGTGGTTTGACAGCAGGCGTGTGAGTGAACCAGCCAATCAGGAGACCCAGAAGAAAAAGCCCCACCCCTGTCAGGAAGTGCCTATAAAAAAAAAAGAGTGACGGGTCAGAAATTAATAAAGAAATGGTGTAATGTCCACTTACTAGCTTGTATTATTGAGCTTTCAAAAACTTTTAATTCCTTAACCCTCTGTATAGTGACTATACGGCCACTTATTTAGAGGAGAGTCAGATTCAAACAAAAAAAAAAATGTAATCCTTGGCAAGGGAATCAGATGCTATGCTAGGTTTGCTATTACCACTAATCTGACTGTAATATACCATTGAAAGACACTCAAGAGCGATATGTTGACTATATTTTTATATTTTTTCTCAGTTACAGTACATTAAAACGTGGACAATAAATAATGAAGAGAAAAAACTTGACAAACATGAAATATAATCATTGAGAAACATACAAGTTGTAAATATGTATACTGTATATATAATATAAATATCTCAGTGACTTAGTTCAAAGCCTACATCAGCTGTCCTTGACTACCTGAGCAGGAAGCAATGGAGCCGTCGTTGACCTTTATGGCCAGGGGCCCGGGTGAAGTGGGAAATGTAGTTGGGATCTTCCTGGAGTCGTTCAAATCGTCCATGTGGTGAAACTGAGACAGATGGCTGGATGGGTTCCATCAGCTCAGGGTCAGGATCAGGACCAGGGTCTGAGCAGCCTGACAGTAAGGAAATAATAATTAATGAATAACATAATTACAATAAATAATTATGGTTCAGTTTGACCTTCAGCTTTTAAAAACACTAAAAAAACAGGCTTATGGATGGATGGATAGATGGATGGATGGATAGATAGATAGATAGATAGATAGTGTTATCAAGGCATTACGTTTACTAATCACTATCATAGCTTGACCCATTGACATGCTAACATTAGCTAATGAGAGTCAGCTGCTGCTAACATGAATGACAGGTTATGCAGGTATTTGGTCATCAAACAAAGTCCCGTACTGGACTTGGAATGAAGTCTTGATCTGATGATGGCATTAAAAGTGAGATTTTTACCTCAAACACAATTACAAAAAAGTCAACAGAATATAATCAGTCATGAAAACACAAACATCATATGTTCTTTTTAATTTGTGTCTGTTTAACTATTTTCCTACATGCGAGCACCGTGCTGAATATATGTTATTCATACACAAATAACACAATGTGTGACCACATTTTATAGCTAAGATAATGACCCTAAATGAGAAAAAAGATAAGGAATGGAGAACAACAGTAACACATCAGTAAAATAATGAAAGAAAAACCATGTCGGATGAAATGTGGAGCACATTCAACCGTTAATTTTAGTCAAATGAAAAAGCCGGCAGATATTTTTGAAAGACACGTGATGTTTGCGGTCAGATGCTGAGACAACACTACTGTACACTGTTGAAATTCACGCACTACACAAGTAAGTATACTCACATGCAGTATACTACATTGGAGTGTACTAATGGAAGTAAGCAGTTTGGGACACAGCATTGGTTCATCAAATGAACACGAACTGTAAACTTTTGGTGGTGATGCACTGATTTTAAATCTATTCATCATTACATGCCCTCCTTGTACTTTCCCACCACAAAGACACTTAGGTTTCAAGGTTTCTAACAAAATTGAACGGGAAGTGGAAAAAAAACATCCTGCCAAGTTTTGACTTTTAAAAGATGATCCCTTTTTCTTTTTTACATTTGTGAGTATAGAGAAGTGCCACTGATAAAGAAGTCCAGACAGAATTAAAAAGAGAGAGAGTCCTTCAAAGCTGAAGATGTGGAGCTTTAGGGCTCTGATGAAGTTTCTCTCGTTTGCTGCTGCTGGCTGTGGCAAACGTCTCACATTAAATACAGGATTCTTTCACTGTGACAGCATGTTTAAAATGATGTGTCAGGGTCTCTGAAGGGACACATTTGAATATTAATAACGTGTTTTGGTGTGATGTAAAAACAAATCTACCACCTTCAAGACAAACTGTACAAAGACGACTGAATGATGTGTTTATTGTGGGTGTGTTTAAGACATACTCCCATCAGAAATGATTACATAGACGCATGATGTATCCAGCATGAGAAGGTTGTGTAAAAGCCTATATTTAGCCTACAGAAGACAGATCACAGCTGAACATGTCATTAGACAGAAGAACACAATTTAAAGGTAATTTAACACTGTTAACCAACAGATTTGAGTCATATTTCTTACTTGCGTTATCAGTTATGAGGTCTGGGATTTTCATTAATGTGAGAAACTGAGGCATAAATAATTCACAAACTAATGTTAACTGTCTTGTCATCGATCAGACAGTCTTCATTGACATTTCATATGAGCTGCAGTTATCCTGTTAGTCGATCTTAGTAGAACAAACTCATCAGCTGCTCATTAACATGAGATATTGGCTGTATTGTATGACAGACTCCATATCTATCCTCATGTATTACGACTTGTAAAATTTCTCCTGCATCACAATCACTTGTTCATAAAGTATTTCAGATTTAGCAGCTGTTATGGACGGGTTGCTAATTGTGTGTGGCTCCTTGGTCAGTGATTTCCCAGTGACATTTGGGATATGTTGGTCGCTGTTGAAAGGGGAGCACGAAGGTTATGGGACACGGTCAAACCGTTGTTATCAGCACCCTCTAGTGGCTAGAGTAGCCATGACAGCATCAAAGTGTGTAATCCTAAAATGCAAAAAAAAAACTTAGATCCCTCTCAGAACCCTCCTTTTTACTGTAGAACTAGTGTAGCGTATGTAATCTCCTTGAACAAGAGGAACCCTGAGTGCTGTAAATTTGTATGATTGGTTGAACACATGAGGCTTTGCAGCACTGTCTACAACCATTTTTAATACCAATGTGAGCTCCGTGCCCCTGGTATTCTACCAGACGAGCAGATGAGGTGGGTGGAGGTGGGTGGACGGGAGTTTTTGCCGCTGTTTTGTAGCCTGATGCTCTGTTATTGTAGCCTGATGCTCTTGTATTGTAGCCTGATGCTCTTGTATTGTAGCCTGATGCTCTGTTATTGTAGCCTGATGCTCTGTTATTGTAGCCTGATGCTCTGTTATTGTAGCCTGATGCTCTTGTATTGTAGCCTGATGCTCTGTTATTGTAGCCTGATGACAGGTGGCGTGAAAGCAAACAGAAAAACGGACAGTAAAGGTATTTAGTTGGGCAGTTCTTCTCAGAGAGGCCCCAGAACTGTTTGGTCCCAAAAAAAATCATATTGTATTTTTATTACTGATATTTAATCTTAAATGATTTACTTGTCATATATGTAACATAACCTTTATGTAACTAATATGCTTATTTTAACCCAAATCATGATCTTGACCTACAAGTAGTTTTGTCTCCTGAATCTAAAGCAAATTGCAGCTGTTATAATAATACTTGATGACACCTGTCGTTGGTACTCTCCATCAGTGTCAGTGTGTGAGTCAGTGGAAATTGACCTATTCAGTTCTAAGTGTGAACGGATTGAAGCAAATCCTACCTGATCTCTGGCAGTCTACGTGCTGCGTCTGGATACAGTCCATGCTAGGTCCAGGTTCTTGTAGCTCCTCCTTGTCGAGGTCCCAGCCAAGATCCAGACCCTCTGAGCAGTGCAGAACCTCACCGACCACTGGGCCACCCTGGGCGTCGCATACCTTCCTGTACGCCATGATGTCACCTGGATTTAAAAATGCAGCAAATTTCCATTCATGCAGGTGTTGTATTTACACTTAACACTTAAAATTAAAAACCGTTTTAAGTTGAATGAACCCACATGTATTCAACACATTGTGTTCATTGTATCCTCACTGGAGAGGATTCTCCTCTTGTTTCACATACAAGCACAAAAACATGTAACATAACATGACTGTCAACTTGTATTATAAAGGCCTTCATTCTTCTTCCACATCTAACAGATCCAACCCAGAAATGTGTAACAACACAATGTGTTCCTAATGAGCAGAAAGCCTGTTGAGGCGATCCGTAATGAGACCTCTGTAGCTCACCAAGGAGGTGTGTGTAGAAAGCCTTGTAGCCACATGGGTCAGATTATTGTTATTGACTCAAGGTTATGGACGTTAAATTAGTGCTGGATACAGAAGAAAATGTGACAAATGTGGTTTAAGGCTGTTCATGCTGAGTGACGAGAGCCTCTCAGCGCACAATTATGAAGACTGAAAGCACCACAGGGTGCTGTGATGCAATTACACACATTTATGTGACTGAAAGAACCCAAGTTAGGCACATAGAGCGAGGTACTAGAGCTGTGTGTGTGTGTGTGTGTGTGTGTGTGTGTGTGTGTGTGTGTGTGTGTCTGCCCTGTTAAACCAGCTCTGGTTTCAATACAGCCCATGAACAGCGTCAATAAGCCTCACATGCCTGAAGACTTTGTGTGTTCGTATGGTTGTGTGCGCGACATCACACTGGGGATCAGCTGTATAAAACCTCCCAGCTAGTGTCTTGGTATGTCATCAAGTTTAACGGCCCCTTTTACGCGCTCCACCATCAAAGTCCACCATGAATGGGCAAATGAACTGCCCAATCAATAACCACTTGGGGTAAAAAAATAACACAGTTAAATCAAATCAAACACACTAAAACACAGTATTCAACAAGTTGTCACTTTACAAATTATTGGAGACTGGTGTCATTAGCAGGACATGATAAAAAAAGAAGAAGCTCAAAACATCTCCTCTAAAGGATTTAGGTTATTTATTCTGTGCCAGCTTTCATCACATGTGCCTTGTTTTATTTTACAAAAGAGAAAAGCCTTTTGTGTTGTCTCTTTTTCAAAATTAATCAGTTATTGTATTTATTTTATTTAATTTTTGTGCAATGTGTTAAACACCAAACATAAATAAGGTATTTGACTTTTTATTTGCATTAATATAAGTCAAACTAGAAAACAAAAGTAAAGCTTTATCTCCATATAAAATCTATAATATAAATCTGTGGTTTACATTGTTATTTCATTATGCTGATTGGCTGATGGTTTGTTTGTGTCTGGGAGATATGGTGCCTTTATATGAGGATGAAAAATGTCACGTTATTAAGGTTTAGAGAGCTCGATATCCTGTTGCAGGATGGTGACTCATTCAAACCAATGATAGAGCCTAACTGAGCACATGCTTAGAAAATAAAATAAAATAAATAGGAGTCCACATTTGTGTCCATCAGTTGTTAAGCGATGTGATCTTCCTGGTCAAATGTTGTGTGTGTGATGTGGCAGTGTTCGATTTGGGACAACACTACAGTCTTGAAATTCATGCACTTTGAATTCACGCATGTATGTATACTAACAGGAGTACACAAATTGAGACACAGCTTTATGTATTATTATTATGTATTCAGTGTCAGGGTTTTACACTTTGGAACACATTTGTGTCAAAGCCTGTTGTAAACTGCTGGCTTCATAAACAATGTGAAATTAATTATTAATTGAAGATCATTCGTCATTTTTCTGTTTTATTTTGAAAGATGAGTTTTCCATGTTGTGTCTTTTCACTCGCTGTCTTCTTTTCTTACGACCTGTCTTAACCTTTTTGTTTCCTCTGCCTGTGCTGGATGTTTTTAGTTCTAGTCCGGTCCCTCTCATGTCCTAATGTTAGTTTATCATTGTATCCTCCTGGTTTCTACCCATTAAACTTTCCCCTCTCCATTTTCCCTCCAGTGTGTGATTGTCTCATTGTTTCCACTTGTGTCCAGTTGTCTCCTCCTCCTGTCTCTCATTGTCTTTTTTACCCTGTGTATTTAAACCCTTCTTTCTCAGTTGGTCTGCTTTGCCCCATGTCTGCTCCTGTGTGATCCCCTGTGTTACTCCCTGGTTTTTCCCTTTAAGTTATTTGTTAGTTTATGTATTGTCCTTTAGCTGCTTTCTTTGTGGATTTATTATCAGCTTTTTCCAGTCGGATTGTATTATTTTCTCCATGGACTTTGTTGTCGTTTTTTTGTTACACTGCTCCACCTGAGTTTGTCGTTAAAGGTTGTTTTTTTTTCCACTTCATCTTTTGTCTCGCTCTTGTGTTGTCTGCATTTGGGTCCTATTTTTGAACTGTAACACTTTTATGTTGGAAAGCACACTCAGGGGGAGACCGAGGAGAAAGGGAGAGGGAGATACATAGATGGAGATAATTAGATGAAGAGTCTTGGAGGAGGAGGAGGAAACACACAGAGGCAGTAACAGGGACACAATGCAGAAATAGCTGAAAGCAGGAAAGAGGAGGCAGAGTGTTTCTAGATGAACAGAGAGGGCAGAAAGCGGAGGGAAGAGGTCTGGGAGTTCCCTGGCATCAATCTTCAATGCTCCAACACACTTTCATTACTTCTACTTCAATGCAGATGAAGGATCCTCTCAGTAAAATAGAATAAAAGTTCATTTAACTGCTGACCTCCTCATACAGCCTCACACACTCCAGCAAGTCTGGATGCCTACCACTGACAGCCATATATCTGAATTCCTCACTTTTTTCTCGTATGTACAGGTAATTTCACTTTACAGGTCAGAGAACTATTTAGATTTCAAAGACTCGTTTCATTAAAGACGACGCGGTTGTCTTTAAATGTGCATATTAACAGTAGACTCAGGCTGAACACCAGCTGTGAGGTACCAGCCTGCAGACAGTTGTGATGCATTTATGATGAAATAGTTAAAAACCTCACTTAAGATGACAATTGTTTCATCGATGTTCAGCTGCTGTGACTTCTGTTAATATAACACACAGGGAGCGTTTGACTATTTCACCATTTCGATTCAAAATAAATGTCTTGTATATTTGCACAACAGGCGCCATGCTAGGATTTCAGTTTTAGTGGTCCAAAGTCATTAGGGATGGACCTTTTATTACTTTTTTTTTTTTATTCACTTACCATGTTATAGGAAACATATTAGTAGCTAAGAAATCTTACATCGATTAATATTAAGGAATATTAGTTAAAAATCGATGCTGTTTTTGAGAAATGTTAGTTTCACAAATCAAAATATTACTCAAATGTATCAATAACCCAGCCAGTAGAGGTGCACAAGCCAGTGTGGATGTAAAAATCTACTGTGGTGAGCCCTGATGGGGAGCAGCTGAAAGAAGAACCACTCAAATGTATCTATATGTATGTATGTGCTGTGTGTCAGTTTGGGAGAACACAAACAGAGGAACATCATTGTTTGCTCTGTAAATCCTTCCTGAATAGCAGCATGTTTCTGGCTCCTGGTTTTGGGAGCAACAACTCTTCCAGAGAAGCTTCCTCCACCTGCAGCAAGTTTACGTACTTCTCCCCCCCGCTGCTGCTGCGGTCTCCTGGCAGCATGATGTCGTTCGAGGCAGCAAGAAACTGCCTCAAACACAGCAAATCGTAAACAACTTGAACAACAATATTCTTTACCAGCCAGGTTGTGTGACTGCCTAATGCAGCGTTACATCGGGCTGCTGTCTCCAAAAGTTGAATATGTTTCAACTTTTCACTCCAGGGTGGCTGCATTTTTATCACAACCCCCCCGGCTTTATGAAGCTGTATTCATGGGCCGTGTGGCGTTGAACTAAAGTCTAATGCTGTCATGTTAACATGCTTACAGTTACATTGCTAATACACCCATGATTTCTATGTATTATGAACCTTGCTCACTCTATTTTAAATTTTGGGGGCACATCAAAACGGTGTCCGAGTTGAAATGAAAGAAACACAATAAGTAAGTAAACAACCAGAAAAGGACACAGGGTTACATTCTAAAGAGTGTCTAAAGATGGCCTCACACCAGAGCTTTATTTCTACACTACTTTCTCACATTAAGTCCCTGGGCTAGCTCTAAATTAAGGTAGCCTATTTGTTAGTCCCCCTCTGACTGCCGCTCCACTGCCTCCTTGTCATTTCTAGTTAGATGTTGTTGGTGGTTGATGTCTGGGACCGAAATATCACCATACTTTAAGGCTCTTTCTCAATAAATCATGTGGAAAGGGGGTGACTTGTTGTCTCTGCTGGATGGATCGCTGAATGTTTAAGGCTTCATCCCTCATCATGGTTTTGGGATGAAAACTAAATGTAACTCTTCAAGCTCAAAGCAACATTTAACAAAACAACAGAGCAGAGACAGCTGAACAACGTTTCTGACCTGACTCTAACTAAGGAGACGGTCCCATATCTTTAGACTGCTGATGTTTCTACAACTCAAATGTGTATAATAAAGTTTATTTCAACAAGAACTACAGCTACAGTAGCTGTTAAGTTGTTTACACTGGTGTGGATTTAAATTTATGTTGGTTATAGTCACGATCACAATCATTCACTGACCTTTGCAAAGTTTAAAAGGCCTAAACTTAAAAACAACTATAGAGGTGAAAATTAAGAAAAAATAATTCACTTAAATTAACTTCATATTTGATTTTTTTCCACTTTTGCTGAATTATTTAAAGCTGCAGCTTCTGTTTATCGCACACTGTAAATTTGTGTGTATGTATGTGTATGTATGTACTGTATATATATATAATGTAGTTCATCCAATGTCTCATAACTGCCTCCATTATGCAATTGCAGATCAAGGTAGGTTTTTTTTAAAAAATGATTATTTACTGAGTGATGCGGAGGAACAGATTCTGCATAACAAATCAAAAGTCTTATGCAACAGCTGCTCTGTTTGACCTTCACAGCTCTCCATAAGACACAGCTCTGTGGCTTTGAAGAGGTGGGAAACAACAGTATTGGTATGCTGAGACAAATTTCCCCTTTAAATCATAGCTGAAACACACACACACACACACACACACACACACACACACACACACACACACACACACACACACACACACACACACACGCACACACACACACACAGTGTGTACTCCTTACACTTAAAGGAAGACAAATGCAGACTTGAGGAACAGTTGTTGTGTTGCATCTTGTCTCTTTTAGCTCCAAACACAGTGACAGGTCATCTGGTGTATCTGCTATCTTTCACTGCTTTATTATAGATTCACCTCTCACTCATAAATTACTGCTATACACAGGCGTGCTGGCGAGGCTGTCGAACATGTTTTGTGTGATCAGGGAAAGAGAGACAAAGAGTGAGAATGTGAGAATATTTCCCCAAACACTCCTCCTCACCAATCGTTTCATTTGACACGACCTTGTCCGCTGCCATACTTACAGAGCATAAAGCGAGCTGTCAGTCACGGCTTTTCCTCCCTGTCTGTCACAGAGAAGCACCAGGAGGGAAACGCATGCAGACCACAAATTATTCATAATGCCATGTCAATTATACATACAAACTCTAACGTTAGCATTCTATATATATTTCTACGTCCATGAATAAAACACATGCATATTATCCAATAACACTTTACTCCCAGATGGACCCCAGTATTATTTTAAGATAATGGAAGAAATGCTAAGAAACACTTGAGAGACAAGAAGCAAACGGCGCTGTAATGAAATTATTGAGTGTCTCCATGGAGACTCGGTCCACATTTTGTGGCGGTCAGTAGCAAATGAGGTGTGATCGTATGCTTGCAGGATGCCGAAGCTCAATTCCTGTGTGGGAGTGTGACAGAGCAAACTTATTTGCAAAACGTGAAAGTGTGATGCAAGTTTGTCATTAAAAATAAATTAGTTTGGTGGCATTATTTAATAGGCCTTCAAAAATGGCCTTGTGTGTCTTTTTACTGAGTTAACAGGAATCAAAGGTCTTCATTTCTCATTCAGGTATGCAGTTTTAACTCAGAGATGATTTTGATCTTACTTGGATTTTGGATTGCAAAATGCCAAATGTCACAAATGAAAATAGATAACATGCACTCAATATAAAAGATAAAGAATATGTTCTCAGGGGCGGCACGGTGGTGCAGTGGGTAGCGCCGTTTCCTCACAGCAAGAAGGTCCAGGGTTCAAATCCAATTTGTATGGAGTTAATGTTCTCCCTGTGTCTGTATGGGTTCCCTCCAGGTTCTCCAGCTTCCTCCCACCACCAGAAACATGCAGTAGAGGTGAACTGGTGACTCTAAACTGACTGTAGGTGTGAATGTGAGTCTGAATGGTTGTTTGTCTTTCTATGTGATGAACTGGTGACTTGTCCAGGATGAACCCTGCAACACCAGGTGGGATAGGCTCCAGCCCCGCGAGCCTAAGCAGTAGAAGCAGTTATAGATAATGAATGAATAAATGACTGAATGAATATGTTCTCACTTTCATGATAAATTAGCTCCATATACTTCTGTATAGGATTGAAAGGTTAAAAACTGATAACATCTTAACCCTCCTGTTGTGTTCGTTTCCTGTTAACTAGTCTGGCGTTCCTGGTTAAAAATGGCCGCTCCATTCTAGCTGATTATAAATCCATAATAATACATATATTATCACCTAATTTTGTGTTTCTCAACTCAAGTTCTTCTGAACACTACAAGTTTTGAACTTCAATTTGTTATTTATGGCCTGTAGCAGTCGGATCGATCCTAAAGTATCGATGCATTAGATCCCAGTGTTTCTCTTCTAGAATCTATTTTCTTATTAAAAGATCGATATTCATATTTATAATATATTCAATGTTTTTTTTATCACCGGGGGACATGGAAGAAAGTAATGATGCTATCACCGGGATCTATATGAGCCGGAACGAGTTCTCTTAGAGACACGTATTTAAATAGTTTGTTCCCATCAGTCTATCAACGTCTTTTTATTGCCTCTCTCCCTGGCTGATTCCAGTGCAGCTCATACAGACTATATAAAGCTTTGTTTTATCCAATCAAATTTCTCCACTGCTGTTAAAAGAAACGGTGATTTCTGTTGAATGTGGAAGGTGGTTCATTCATTTCTAATATCTTCTGCTTCTGTTGAGCTTAAAACTAATTATCGATTAGTTTTTAATTTATAATAAAATGTTATTGTGGAAACATGACTGTGCAGCCAAGGCTGTATCCCTCATAGGTGTTGAACCTGGTTTGAACCACTTTATTCCACAAGATAAATGTTACTGTCTCTTGGCTGGTTTGATAGTCTGACAGCAGCATGTAGCTGTAGCATAATGATGGAGTTAGTTAAGGGCAGCTTAAATGCAGGACTGTAGCGCTGAAAGGTAGAAAATCCACGGCCGCCACTGATCTGATGTCATTATAGCTATAATTAGAAATAGCCTATTTTACTTCCCTTTTTCAAACACCTCAAGCTTTTGTACAAAGTATTGATATCAGATCGATATCGGCGATACTAGACTGTGTTTTACTTGATAACGGATCAGAAAGAAAATCAGTGGTATCACACATCACTAGCCTGCAGGCCTCATTGACCTGAGCTCATATCACTTGGGAATCATGCTGCCACAGAATGAACTGTGAGCCTCAAAAAAGCTTTATATACGATTATATATATAATATATATATATATATATATATATAATATATATAATATATATAATGTATATATAATATATATATATATATATATAAAATATATATAATATATATAATGTATATATAATATATATATATATATATATATAAAATATATATAATATATATAATGTATATATAATATATATATATAATATATATATAATCGTATATATATTATATATATATATATATATTATATATATACATTATATATATATTATATATACATTATATATATATATACATTATATATATATATATATATATATATATTATATATATATATATATATTATATATATTAGATATATATATATATTATATATATATATATATTATATATATTATATATTATATATATATATATATATATATATATATATATATATATATATATATATATAATATATATATATATAATATATATAATGTATATATAATATATATATAATATATATATATAATATATATATATAATATATATTATATATATCATTGAAACAATGTTGTGGTTGTTTTTGACAATTGTGTGGTTCCCATGGGGTAAGGGCGTTTCTAATGACTGGTCATTTTTGACGGGGAACATCAAGGGTGTACACAAGTTCAATAAAACACCCGAAATGTAATAAAATAAAATGTATTTTGTGTGTTCAGATGCCAGTGAGTTAGAACTGAAGAAGTCTCTTTAATGGGAGATGAAATGTCTTCAAAACCAAAAAAGAAGTCCTTTTGCCTTCTGTTTCAGACCCTGGGATGACCATGAGCACCTGGGTGAGAGAGAATCTACATAACCATGACTTTGCCCCCCAAACATCTGATGAACTAAATGGTTAAATCCATTTACAAGGAAGTTTACCGTCTCTTTTTTAACCTTGTATTTGATATTTACAAATTCCCGAGGAAATATTTTGCTCCTCAGCTGCTAAACGGCCGACGATGTTCACCTGCTCGTCTCAGACGGGCTCTCTGCTGTTTCACTGAAAACAATTGTCTGCTGCAGACAAAAATGTCTCTACGAGAGCAGTAAGAGTGAACTGAGCTGAAAATAAGGCTCTATGTCTTCAAATACTTTTATCTGATAGAAAAACGCTGGCAGAGCACTGGGGTGAAGCTCTAGTGCCAAAAGAAACACTACATGTTGCTGTAGACATTAACTGGGTTACTACTTTAACACTGTTCACCAGGGGCGGATCTAGGATTTTTCTAACTCTGGGGCCACAAAGAGGCAACATTTTAGGGGCCAACATCCACACACATTTCCTTATTCGGTAAAATCTACATACATTTCATTCCTTGTTTGCCATTGACACACATGATTAGGTGTATTTTTCAAATTGTGCCTTCAAGCACATTGTGTCTGTCAAAACAGCATTAACTAGTTAACTATAACTACCTGAGTTCAGTGACAGCAGCGAGTAAACACTCTCTCACATGTTAACACAAACTCATGTGGGGGGTCACAGCTCACCATGAAGCTCCTGTGGGGATGGAAACGCTTCAACACAACTGTGCAGGTGCAGTCTCATGCCACGTTCAAGTCACATCAGTTTGCCACCTACGCCATGTTCAGGTCACATGGGAATTACTAACTCTCACTTAGAAATAAGATTCTCGACATCTAAGCTGCATCAAAATTCATAATCCTGGGAATCCTTCTCACTGTAAGCTTCCCTCCCACATGACAAACGCAGCATCACTATAGTTACAAGACATGTTTGAGGCTGCACGCAAAAAGAAAAACAAAAAGAAAAAAAACAAAAACAAACAAGTGACAGGACAGGGGCACTTCAGGGGCCAACCAGATTTCTGCTGGGGCCAGTGCCCCTCTGGTCCCGCCCCTGGATCCTGGATCCGCCCATGCTGTTAACAGAGGGTTGACTACACAGAACAACAACCTTATGACTCGTGTAAGATACACAAGCACCATCTGTTTGTCTGACGAAGCTCAGGAGAGACAGACATGGTCAGAACAAGCCTCTCTTCTACTTTATTGATCAGATGAAGAGTCCCGTTCCAATCCAATATATGGATGGTTGCTTGACAAAGAGCGACAGCGACAACCTGTGCATCTTTCTGAGAAGTATTTTAATGTCAAAGCGCTCACAGCGACTAACATTCAGAGTGCCCTGACAAAAGATGCTGGCTTCAGCGCTTCTTTCTCCTGGCGGCCACCTGCTGCTGCGTACGCTCTCTGTTGATTAGGAACAACTGAAAACAGATGCTGCTACTGAAAAAAAGGTTTGTCCCTATGAGTCATATTGTGTCATATTGTCGTTTCATACATTGTCATTAGGGCTGCATTATGTTTCAAATAATGTATTTGCCAGAGCAAATATGGTGGAGAGAAACAAATTATTAATACTAATAATTTAGTATACGAATGTGTGATTACTGCATTTAAATACAAAATAGTTTATGAATTTCAGATATAGGAGCACATTAAGTTTAACTGTGCTGTCATAAAACCTATGCATTGATTCACATATTTTAGTAAAACAAAATAATGTTATCATTAAAAGAAAAAAACAACATTTTAGAATCAGTGCACATAAATGTCTCTGCAACACTCTCCCCAAAAATGCTCAGAATGTGCATGAGCAACTGAACTGATTCTAAATAGTGTTGATAATTTATTGAACTTAATGCATTATTCATAAAATAAATCAACACACAGTCTTTTGATTAAGAAAACAAATTAAAGTTTTAAATTACATAATTAGATACATTTAATGTTATGACCAATTGCTAATAACTGGGTTTTGCTCATTGATTATCACCAAAAAATAAATAACATAAAATAAATGACCAAATTAAAGAATAAATGCACTATTATTTGTTTCTGGTGTGTATTTTTTGGATGATAAAAAAAACACAGTGTTGCAGATGCCCTGATAGACATTCAAGCACTGCAGAGAAAATCACTTCTCCCATGTTTTAAGTTTGGAATTACTTGACATTTTTAAAGGAAACTTTAAGTTCAAGGGGATTAAAAAATATTGTGTTCTGTCTGTTTTTGTTGGTTTGAAAAAAAATCAATCAATCGGATATATCAATTATGATACAAAACAAAGCTCATATATGTAAAGTAATATAAAAAAAATATATTGTCAGAAGGTCCAATAAAGACTCCAGTTTCAAAGAATCAGAATTTTCAGGCTTTACATGGTTAATTACTTGCATACCATGAATTCAGGTGTTAATAACAAAGCTAAAGCAGAGACCACATCTGACATGACATTAAATCTGGCCTGTTTTTTAAAATATGTCTGGTGTCTTCAGATAAGAATCAACACGCAATGTACTGGAATCCGTCTAAAAGCACAGCCAAAGGTAGACTCTTCATTTGTGCGTAACATATAAGTTGCACCTCACCAGCCAATATCCATCCAGAACCACTCCATCAACATCTGCCTGCTGCTGTGTAGCTGTGAGAGTTTGTTACAGGCCGCAGGACCATCAGAGGAAAAACCTTTATTTTTATAGTGCTCATGAATTAAATATGGATTCCCCTGGGGTGTTGAGGAGAAGTGGAGGCTTTATGGATCTCTCTCTCTCTCCTCCACATTAAATCTTCCGAATACCACAGGCCATGTCTCAGGATGTTAGACACTGAAAACAATAACAGCCAAACATCCTTATCTAGCTGTTTGTTTGTATTCTTCCTCTCAATACCCATTTTCTGTCTTGTTCTCTCTCACTTCCTGCCCTCATTCTCATTCGCGCTGCATTCTCTCCTCTAAAAGTTCAAGCCAGTCCATTAAAAACTGCATTACCCACAAGTCAACAGGTTATGTAGTCCATTACAGCTGAAAAGTCAGGTCTTCCTGTTCCATGGTGAATGAATCTTAGAAAGGAGAACAGGCAGATGTGATTGGGTGGCCTAATGGATGAGTTCTGCTTCAGGAAGCGTCAAAAGAAAAGTCCAAATTGACCGAATCAGCAGCATCCTTCACTTTTTACCTGTGAAATAGTCGGAATGTTCATGTTTTATTTTATCTGGTGAAAAACAACCAAACTATAAATACATACAGTGAAGTTATTTCAAAAAGCATCACTTTGTTTATATGCAAATTTGCTTGGGTAGTTTGTGTTGCATGAAAACAGCAACATGTATGATGTTCCATATTATCAGCGTTTCAAAGGGATTAGGTCGGATTAGGTCAACACTGGCCCTTTCAGACCTCGTTCTCTCTCAAACTGGATGGCATCCCGTGAGCACAGCACCAGCGTCAGGTCATCAGGCGGTGTTCCATCATGTCTCAGATGATTTCTGATTGTTTTGGCATGTCCAGGCCTCCTCTGTGTGCCAATGGTCTCTGCAGCTGTAGCGGTGGGCGGTCTGAACCTGTTTCAGAGGGGCAGCAGGTGGACAGGTTGATCCTGATTCTAGTTTGTGACACAGACCGGAATGTGGGCGGTCTATCGTTCCTCTGGCTTCGGAACACTGGCACGGATTCACTATGATGGAATGGTGAGCATTCACCACCCTGGTGACTTGTCTAGCGGACTGCCTTGTCTCCAACATGCATGTGGCGCGATGCTGGTCAATAATAATAATAATAAGTAATTAGTCATTGTTATTAAATTATCATTATTATTATTTTATTATTATTATAATCTAGCATACCACTGTGACTGAAAGTGAATCTCACCTCCAGTTCTCATTGGAGTGTTCTATTCCGTAATGACCATGTCAGCCTACTTTTCCACTTTGACTCATTTAGGGTTCTACTTTGTTTTTTCCATCACTATGACGCATCACTACAGCGAGTTGTTGCACCAGGTCTGTCTCCATTCTGATTCTGTCCACATCTGCTTTCCAATGAGATCATTTGAGAGAGAACTTGTCAGGCAGTGTGTCACTTCCTCTGACACAATACAATATTCATTATATACTAATAACCTGTAGTGTGTGCATGTTTAGGATTAGAGAGGAGATTGTCTGTGATGCAACTCCATTTTAAAATGGGTCAGGATCTTAGAAGTCCTGGAGTCTGAGCCCGGTTTGAGGAGAATCTGAACGATTGGTCAAAATGCTGAAGAAAATGTTTTGTGAAATATCCCAATATATGTTGACATGATTCAAGATGTTTGGTAAATTCACCAAAGATGTAAAACTAACAACATCAAATGATGGGAGGATGCAGCCATTAGTATATTTTAACCATTATTTGATCTTGCGTACTATACATTCCAGCCTCCATGATAAGTAGTTGTGCCTTTTGATATTTTGAATTTTCTACAAATGTTATTTTCTTTTTTTGCTGTTTTTTGCCATTTCCATGGTTTCCTTATCTGGTAAATTAAACATTCTAGCGTCACCAAACTTTACAATACTTAAGTGTATTTCTTCTGCTTTTCATGGACAGATAATTTCAAGTTGACCCTGAACTTTGATCATCTTGTCCATAATACTGTATAACAAACAATATCCTGTACTCTAGACTCATCAAATGAATGATGAATATGTCATATGCTTATATGCATTTGATGTCATCTTCAGATGACTCCTTATATTTTGTGATGAAAATAACAAATCCTTCTATTATTCTCAACATCCTGTTTCTTCATTTCAACGGCAGATTGGTTTGGTTCAAATGAGCCTCTGTCAACATGAAATCAAATCTCCTTTCTACTTGAAGTGTGGGAAGAAGGTTTATAGAGTGTACCATTGAAGTACTTTGAACTCGCCATCGAGGCTAACCATGACATGGTGACTCTTTCTTCTCATGTATTGGACATTCAAACACAACCACACAGAGGGTCCACTTCGGTTTTTGAACCTTCCAATCAGAAATATGTTCCATCTCATTTCACTTTCAGTGACATGTTGAAAAACACACATCATATTATCATGCTTTAGTCTGTTTACTGGCTGAGATTTATTCAGCAGGTAAATAAATAGTCTGAGGTTACATTTGGATCAGTGCTGTCTGATTCAATATCCACATCTCACAGTAACAAATCACACAAAACAAATGGAATTCCACACCATCAACCTTCAATTTGAAACATTTTCTGTCAAGAGGAGTGTGAAGTGTCATTATTGGCCTTGGAGATAGCTTTGTCTGGAACTTTCATTTATGGTCTTCAAATCAAATGTTGGAGGCTAATATACTAACGTAGCATCCAACATGTTAATAATTTCAACCCATACATCAAGTGCTCTAGTGAGCTAATCACCATTAAGCAACATAAGAGGATAAGGACCCTCCTATAAAGGATGACATCCATTCAGTGAGGGGGAAGGTAGAGAGAGACAGGTTCAGCATGTCCCAGGAATCTCTGGGCCAACAGGTGTGGGGGGGTGATGAGGATCCCGCCTCGATCTAGGAAAACCGCTTAGCAGTTAGCCAAGTCTTAGCTACTCATCTATCTATCTATCTATCATCTATAAATTATTATTAATTGTCTGTCCCTCCAGGAAGTTTCAGGCTCAGCATGGGGAACTCCTATTTTTGGCAAAAATATGAGGAAACTACAGTGATAGTTCCCGTCCTGTCCTGTGTTCTGACGAGTCAACATTTGAAATTCTTTTTGGAAATCATGAGCTAAAGAGGAGAGGGACCATCTTGTTATCAGCACACAGTTTCAATGATTTGGAAATCATTGTTACTGTTTTTATTTAGATTTTACACAGCCTCCCATCTTTTCAGGAAACAGGTTTGTAGGAATATGTGATTGCGAGATGATTGCATTTTTGCTAGTGATGAACAAAACCCTCTGATGACTGATGGAGCTGATCAATGTGAGCTTATTGAAAATATTGTAAATTTGAATTTCGCTTGTGGACTTCATTGGACTGAAGCAAGAAAAAATGTGATCAATAAGGCCTCCGTCTAAACCAAGTAACCATTTGCAGTATATTCTCTAAAGATTGCTCCATGTTGGGTTACTTTATGTATTCTACAAGTAGGTTAACTAGATGTCCGACGACATGAATGGCAGATCCTGTCATCTTACAATGATGCAATCAAAATACAGCACATTCTCTTTCCTCTTGAGACTTAGCTGAAAATGACATCTTTCCCGAGGGCTAATACACAGTAATTACAAACCCATTCACAAAAACACACATCGTTTTATACTGTCTGTTTCTGACATCTGTCATCAGCCCTCTCTGCTCCCAATCCTTTTATCCGGCAACACCATCATGCATGGCCAAGGGGAGATCTACACCCACACACACACACTGACGGGCATAAACACCTCCATCTACTCATCCCCCCACACCCAAACACCTCTCTTGTTTGATCTCTCCTCTCCATCCCCCTGTTTAATCCCTGATTCTCCCCTGGCCTCCACCAAATGAAATGCAAATAGCTCAGCGTAACCTGGGGCATCATCTATCTAAATTAGAGAGTCGAGTGCGGATCCCCATGGGACGCCCATATGCTAGCACAGTTAGCGTCATTAGCTTCATTAGCCCGTGTCAGACCATTAATTACACATCAAGCCTATCAGTTAACCGAGGCTCGGGTTCCCATCTACTTTGGACTTCAGTGAGCAGAATAGGAAAAAAAAACAAGCTTTTTTCACTGGGAGTGATGGGAAAATGCTTTCTCTCAGCATCCGTTGTGGTTTGGAAATAAAAAGAAAAGGGCGAAGGTCATCTCTAAAATGTAGTCCAGCATGTTGTTATGTAACATAATACACTAGTCATGATCAGACTCAGCTGAACTATTTGTGGTGTGTGACTTTGACTTGTGTGACTTGTGTGAGTTGACTGTGTTCTAGAGAAGGCAAGAATCCAAAGATGGAAACCCACCAAATCATAAAAACTACAGATTACTTCACTTCAAAATAATAGTAATCAAACTAATAGAGTCACTTGAGGAACCATTTGGAGCTTCTTTAGCCTAAATTTAAAAAAAAATCAAAGATGAGGTGAAAAGATGCTCCAAAGGAGCTGCATGCAGGAAACAAACATGACTTCAGATTATCTGATACTTTCTGATTTACACTGATGATAAAAATGTCAGCAGTATCGACCATTAATCACTTTTAACTTGTTGTCATACCAGACGGATTAAGGCTGCTGCAGTAAAACCACAGTGTTGAACTGAGCAGCTGCACAGTTTATGAATTGCAGCTTATGAATATCAAAAAAAAAAGAACTGCCTAAAAAGAACTGGTCATTAGGGAGTTTCCTTCATAAACCAAACGTTCTCCTTCTTTTCTGTTTGAACACTGAGGTGATATAAGCTGTCTGGCGTTGGTAGGACAACTTCACTTCTGCAAGACCCACAACAACAACAATTTGACAGACATTTGCTCATGTCTTGTTCTATTCTTTAGTGGTTGTCTTATTGGCTCCCATTTAACATGGGTTTTTATAAAATGTTGTCTGTTGTTGTTGCGTTGGCGTATTGTGTTCAACCAATCAGTGCCGCAGTGCCTCCGATGCTTAGCTTCCTACCCTCCTTCCTAAATGTAACTGTTTCTTCATCTCTCAGCTTAGTTTGTTTTCTCCTTTCACAACATGTGAAATCACTTTTCTTCTGTCCCATCTAGTTCTCTGACTTGTCTCTGGTCACATCTATGTGTGTGTATCTTATTTACTGAGTTGAGTTGAGGCCTGAGGCCCCGCCCCCAACACTGTGCAGAGTGCTGATCGTTATATTGGTTATTCAGAGTTAAAAATATTGAATGCTTCTGGATCAAAATTGCACCAAAGTCGGCACTTGATGCCCTCGGTTCCCCAGAAATGCATGTGCCAAGTGTGGAACAAATGGGATGAATGGTTGTCAAGATATGTAGATGATGTCATGCAGAGAGGCAGAAGTTCCTTCCTAGTATCACCTGTGATTTTTCTTCCACAAGTCTGCTGCATAAAGAGTTAACTGATTCGTTATGAACCTTCATATTTTTGTGCACTGGCTCTGTGAATGTCTGGCTGGTTGTAGTTGGCAGACATTATCCCAGTGCCAGAGGCCTGCAGAGGGACTACCTGGCCTCATGTGATGCTGCCTTTGAGACAGCACTTAGGGTCTGCGTCTGTGTGGGTCTGTTGCACTGATGAGAGGATGACACGGGAACCATGAAGTCCAATTTTAAGGCTTATCAGACACAGCAGCAGCCTTAGTTGCTAATGGTCATTTGAGTCGGCAAAGAAGTCAACAGCAACATCTGTACAACGGATGCTACATGCTAGATTGTGTTACTGACACATGAAAGATTCCTACATGATGATTGGCTGCACTGTGGCAACAGTAGAACCTGGATTAGTCTTTCTGTTGGAATATATTTTTCCAACCCAACAATAAAGGTCTTCATATATGAGGAATCAAACTTTGTTCAAAACGATGCTTGTGGTGGTTTGAACCACTCCCCGATAACCCCTGATAGGCTGTGAGGACATTTTGGCAAAGTGGCCACACTTGGTATATCAAGTTCATGGCAGCATATTACTTGATGCACAGTGACACAAAAAGCACGGTTTCCCTTACACAATCATTAGAAGAGCAGTGGCTGTAAAATGGTGAATGCATGTTTGAGAGAATAAAACAATATCTGAAAATGTTTCTATATTATCAGAAGCTGATTCATTAGATACAGGAACATTTTAAAAGTGTAAGAGACGTTTGACTGTTTTTTTAAATTCCATTCAGGTGTGCAGAGAGCCAACAGAAAGTCAAGTGACTTGGTCAGAAGCAGTCTCAAACGTAGGTGCTCTCAGCGAGGACCAAAACAAACCATGCATACGTGTGAAGCCGGCCTCCTTGCTTGTCTAGCAGGCTGACATATTGATGTACTGGCAGCATTTTGGCTAGCTGGCTGGCTGACAGGAAAATCTTGATGTGAAAGCAAAAAGCTGCAACCTAATCCAGAAATGGCTAATGGCACTAAAAGTATGTGTTTGTATTGATGTAGTAATGAATCAGATAAAGTCCTGTGATGTAACAGTACAGTCAACACCTCCTGTTGATGAAAGCCTATGGACAAAACAATCATTTATGAGTAAGGTTTGTGTTTCAATTAGGATATTTTGTCCATTTCATGACAACTATACTGTATGTAAACCCAAAAATGAAAATTCAGTCTTCATCTACTCGCCTCCAGGCTGAAGGTGAACTATTCTTGCCCCCCCCAGATTCCTGGTGCTTCACATTAAACATTGTGAGTTGTCTTATATCTGGTGCAGCTGCACATGAACAAACATTTGAGTTTGTGCACCATCCTCATTACAGACTCCACCTTAAAAGAGGTGCAAATAAATGAAATTAATTTGGGAGCTTGCAGCTTCTGGAGACACTGATTATGCAGTATGAGCTGTATGGAATCATTTTATGTTAGCTTATGATTGTTGTGGAGAATGCTGCAGCGCTGTTTTGCTGCGACGCTCACAAAATGTTTTGTGCACTAACACCTGACTTTCCATCAACAGGGGAGTAAATAGGCAATGTGTGAATTTTAAATTTTGTATGAATGCTGTTTGAGTTTCAGCTCAAAAGACGTGTAAAATGTCTATTTTCGGTCTGTACTTGACTGTAAACGTAAAGTTTGGAGAAAATTTTTATTTAGATAGCATCATGAGTGTTGTGAAACTTGAACACACATTCAGTGTATTTATATTTATATGATTAGATGCCCTGTCAGTAAACTAGACATATACAGCACATCCATTCCCTACAGTTTTTTTGTGGTTTTCTTTACAGCTTGTTTGATATTGCATCTGTAATGTATTCTATGATGTGCTTAGACATCCATCCATATTATATATGGGTGGCATGGGGAAATCAGAGAGACAGATGAGGTTGTCTTTCTCACCCATCCTGTGTGTCATGTATGATGAACTTCTCCTCTGTTGAACACACACATACCTTCTCTATAACCCTCTGTACACAAAGACACACAATCATCCCCTAAATATGTGCTGAACAGCTAATGCCCATCGCTCATTACACACACGCATAAAGAGTGTCACCTTCACCATCCCTTACAAGAGACAGTGAGTATGTGTTGATGATGGCATGTGTGTCTATATGGGGACTGTCACAAATAAATACAATACAAACATGGAGCAGATAAAGTCCTGCACATAAATATAAATGTAGTGGAATGTTATTTACTGTTATTATCTAATCAAACTATTAGACTGGAACTGATTCAGTCCAACTTAAATGCAAATCAGTTTTATATTCTGCTCCACAATGTCTCCACATTTAGCCATCATAAAAAATAAAATTAAAATAAAAAAAAAAATATATGTATAACTCTGAACATTTCTGCTTGGGTTATCTCTGACAGATTACAATCAGCAATGATGTTTAGCAATGAAGACAACAACTCCCATGATCCCATGCTACTTCATTACATCATCAAGCTACATCTTTATTTCTTTGAGGGACCCCTTGTTGCAGAAATGAGACGGAGTGAGGCTTGCGAGCTAGTTCGGTCAGACAACTCGAGCTGCACTGCTGCAAACACACACATACTGTATGCACACGACAAACACAGCCTCACAATCTAAGCTGCAACAAGTCCCCATCTCTCCTGCTCCATGTGCATGTTGCTGCTGCACTTTCAGCCCCACAACCACCCCAGCATCCATCTGCAGGCTCCGGCTAGGGGTTCAAAACGTTTTCACATCACTCCCCAGTACATCCATATAAACATATCTGCAGGGAGATGAACTAGATGGGACTTTTATTCACTTACATCATGATAAAGATCCATCCATCTATCCATCTCCCTCCTTGGTGCTGGTGCCACCTCTATTTGATCACCTTTCCCCTCAGCCACAGGGTAGTCAGAATGCTGCTAAGGTTATGGGTGTAATTATATTTAGTCATGCTTCTCTTAACCAGTAGCTGAAACACATGGCTGGGTGAGATGCCTGCTGACCTTCACCATCTGTGCCGGATACACACACATGCACACACTGTACGCCCACTAGCCACCTCATCATGCAGTTGCACATGCAAACATATGCACATGCATACTTTACTCCGCAGCCATATACTGTTTGTATGCTCATATGGCCTTGGTTTTCATCAGCGGGCACAGCTACCCTACATATTACATCTTACTGCGGTCTGAATATACCTGGCCATCCTTCAAACTATGTGTGGCTGGCTGAGTATGAGTGTGTGTGTGTGAACCTGGCATAGTTCTCGGCCAACCTCGGGGAGCAGATGGTCCTCCAGCAGGCGATAATGACCCACGGCAAACTCTTAAATTGATTAAACCTTTGTGAGAGCACAGACACAAAGTATCACTGGCACAGAGAGAGAGAGGACACATGCAAACATGTGATGTTTTATTTGAAAAAGCAGAATCCTTGAGACTAAAATTAATTAATTAATTAAGCTGAGTGAAACTATTCAACCAACATCACCGGAGAAGATGGTTTGGCAGGACTGGTGGGATGTCATTATCACCAAGGTCATTTCTTTGTTTCCATGAGACAGAAAGATAACATAAGATGTAATAATCACTATTATTATATTATTATAGTTTGGGCTCTCCTATTACAATTAATGTGTATAAACCCCAGTAATTAGGTTACTGTCTGGGAAAGGACAGATATCTCTAAATACCATTCTGAAGGATCAAGAAACAAAGAAATCAGAGGAACAGACAGATTGTTAAACCAGCAGTTTGTCTACACACCTTATTGAGCTGTAATTGTCTAATTCATCTGCAGTTAATTATGCAGTTAACATCATTCTTTGTTCAGCTCTTTTTTGCATGCTGGCTCAGATTAGAGAAGGTTTACTGTCTGAAAGTTAAATGTCTTTCTGAAAATGTCCTCAGTGTATCATTGGAGCACATTGTCATTTGATTACCTCAGCCAAGCAGGTTTTCACCCGTTTGTTGGTTTGTTATTTGTCTTCTCCTGCCTTTATATTTGTTGTTTTAGTTACTTCTCTTCCTTTCATAATACTGTGCATTAGTTATGCATGTATAAATTGGTACAAGAAAGAAAACGCTGATATGACATCCCTTGGTGATGGTATAACATATTCAGATATATATGCACATGATGAAGCTCACAATGTTAACAGTTAAGTCACCCTTGTGTGTTTGCTGGGCATAATGCAGCCTTGGATGGCGGTATACATTTATTTGTTTATTGGTTGGTGAGCTGTCAGGACAAGGCAGAAGTTATAGGTTCGATTTCCATCAAACTTGAGAGAAGGATGGGGTGGGCCTGATAAAGGGGCGGATCAAGGAATCTTTCATTTTCATTCATTTTTTGGACATTTTCACTAATTATGCAAAACCTACACGACCAATTTACCTTTAACTTTTTAGAGAGGGTTGTGCATGGGTCAGGCATAAGTTAATAGGATTTTGGTGAGGGTCAGTGTGAAGGAGCGGGTCTGACGCTAATAGCGGGCAGCACACAGCCACACACACACACCAAACATTTCCACGTTCCCCCCCCCCTGTCAAAAATCGGACCAAATCAGTTTTTCCCCCTCTCCCTCTGTTGCGCAGCTGAGGGTGCACACTCGGTTGTACAGTTTAAAAGAAGCATACATACATACACACATATACAATTACACCCCGTACATATCACATACTCACCAGGGCATCGTGGTTATGTTGGCCAAACCGTGCCCAAATGTTTGGCGCCTTTAAAACGGGATATCCCGCATTGACGTCACATCACGTGACGCCACGATTGAATCTTTTTCTTTATTATAATTATTCCTGTTACTGAATCACATGTGTTGGTGATGTGCATAAACGCTTGAAGTGGGGGTTATTTTCTTGAATTTACAAGATGTACATTTGCTTGGAAGGAAGTGTGTAGCAGGGAAAATAAGGTAAAAGGGTAAATTTGATCATACTCTGGACTCCTGGGCGGGGCTAGCCACATATAAAGGAGGCGGCCTCAGGCCCGGGGGGGAGGGGCAGTGTGGTTGGAGACAGAGCAGGTAACAGCGTATCAAGTGTTTGAAATTGTCGGATTATATTGTGAACAATTTGAGTTACTGAGGAACTCAGTCTTTTGTTTTGTAAATACTTTTCTGAAATTGCTAGGTTAAATTGTCTGGACATTTATTTTTGTTTTGCACTTGTAAATAAACGGCACCAAAGAGATTCTTGTGACTACGCCATCGTTTTTGCCTCTTTGGAGGAGTTTTGAAGGAGAACCCCGCGACAGTCAGAATAGAGGGGCAAATAAGGGAATTATTTTTTATAGCTTTTTTTTATAACCTTAGCATTGCTTAGACATTTGCTCTAATTGCTCAGGAAATAATCCATAAATGAAGATTTAAAATATCTCATGTATTTATGGTGTCGGTATCTAAGAGAGTATAAAGTGTGCAGATCCAAATAAAAATCCAGATCTTCTGGATCAAAATATGTATTTTTTGGGTTATTAATCATTATTATCTATGAGCCGCTATATAATAAGAGTCAGGCTGACATGTAGAACTGTTTGGCCTTGGTGGAGGTGTGCAGTCAAATGAGTGCCATTCTACTTTACTAATTTATTTAGTTTTCTTTTCCTCAACAGCTGTGTGACATCTCCACAGTGGAACATCACTGCTTCTTTTAACAAATATTGAAAAGTGATATTTTTTATAATCATGTGTAATTTTAACTTTACACTCTCACCACCTACTTGCTTGCAATAGACGTTAGGAAAAAAAAATCATCCTAGCAACTTTATTTGGAGGTAATACTGAAAAATGACCACACCCAAAATATAGCTCATCACCCTAAATATTATAATATAATCATTGCAGAAGGAAACTGTTCTGTGCAGTACAGTAAAGTACAGTAGGTCAGTGTCTAAACAGGACTTCTCATCCCAGCTCGTCATATTGATGCTTTGTCACGAACAAACACAAGATACACTCTGGCATCTGTGACTGACTTTGTTCATCTCTTTGATTGAGTTAAGGCACAAAAACTACGTGTTTGTGTTTAGGAAAAGATCAGCGGCTTGTATTTGCTTTCACACAGGATGCAAATTCAACCCTGGCTGACCCCTGTGCAGATCTTCTTGCCTTGATAAAATATGTCACATCTTACAGTCACTCTGTCTTGTATTGGCCATTGTAGACATTAAGGTTGAACCCTAGCACCTTTCTACGCCAGGATAAGATGCTGAAGGATGCACCAACAGAGCCGTTTTTAACGCCTTGGGAATGTGTGATGGATGTTCTGTTCATAATTCTACTGCTCACCTCTGTTTTGTCTTCCAAGATTGTCTAACTGCTTATTATTCTTGCTTTAATGTCGCTGCATGTCCGGTTCTTTCCAGATCGGAGTGCACACCGTTTGCATTGTTGACATAAGAAATGAGTTTTAATAAACCAGAATTATCGTTTACAGGGCAATGGCATTGCTAGGAAGCAGTGGATTAACCTCACTCCCTTTTTAAGTGTGTGATTTTGACATTCAGAGAGCTGATTTATTCACTTTGTTACAGTTGGTGGAAACTGCTAAATTTGGTCGACAGCTGGATGGAAAAAAATTTAGCTGACAGCAAGAAAGGGCAATAAGGACAGACAGATTTTGAAAGAGAAGGAGAAACAAATTAAGTTATAGGCCGGCTGATGGAAAGAGAAAGATGGCCCGATGCCAAATTCTCAGTCAACCCTGAGGCAACGGGTGATTTAGATAAGAACACTTTCCCTCAAGTATTGGGAGCAAAATGAGGCAAACACACACAGCAGGCAGGGTGCCCTTCCTGCAGGGCCTTTCAGGCGCCATCGGCAATGTATGCAGTGCCTGGCCTGAGTGGTCATATCATGGCCAGTGGCTCGATGAAGAGGCTGGGATGATGCATAATGACAAAGAGACCACATTAAAAATGAGAACTTAATGTAACAAGGTGAGGATAATTCCTGTTTCTGGGCAAACCTGTTCAGTTTCATGGACAGTATCAGTACTGATCCTTCTGTCAATGCACACAGTCAAACATGCAGCACTAAAAATCCTATGAAGTATGTTGATTTATTTATTTATTTATTTTTGAAGGTGATCAAACGTTTTAAAGCTTCAACATGGACCATACCAAAAGGGCAGCAATACAAACTGTGATTTTCTCTACAGCTCTAAAGTAGCCTGGCTGTTTAAGAATGGTGAGCATGGGTGCTGTGCAGGATATTCTGTGTGTGCCGCATTGATGATGCAATGACACAGTGACTATTCTGTCTGACCAATCGGTGGACTGCAGTGTTGTCACATCACTGTACCTGCTCAGCGAGCCAGTACCACACAGTAGAAATGAGACTTCAGATGAAGTGAGGTGCTGGTTATTCCTTTAAGCATCTTAAAACACACTCTGACCTAGTTGTGTAAACTCTGCGTTCCTGTGTTTAAATCCAACACGTTCTCGTTCCAGCTCATCACAGGCTGTTTTCATGAGACAAGGGTCTCATCCAATTGTATCCTTTGGTCTTTGCAGACGATGCACAAAGCCCTCCCTTTATCTTCTGTGGTGGACTCACAAGGCCTTCCTGCCACAAAGCCTTTCCAACCCATGCTTAACCTGAAACAGCACTTTTGTTAAGGTTAGGCTGAAAACCTCTGTGGTTAAGTGAAAGATCGGTGATGTGAGTTTGCTGCCACACGGGATGTGAACTCTGGTGACTTGGGTGAAAGCTGTGTGTGTCTCACCTCTCAACCCTGACCTACACCCCTTTTTGGAACTTTGTCGTTTGGTGAAATGTTGCGTTGTGCAGTTGATTGATTGATGCAGGTTTCAATTG
Source organism: Chaunax sp. Z400 (assembly GCA_037577475.1). Lineage (NCBI taxonomy): Eukaryota > Metazoa > Chordata > Actinopteri > Lophiiformes > Chaunacidae > Chaunax > Chaunax sp. Z400. The sequence continues at coordinate 1,701,635 of CM075188.1, read as the reverse complement.
TTATTTCAGTTGGATGCACATTAAAGCCTTTTATGTCTTTCTTTGCTACTTTTTTTTCAAATATCCTGTTATTATTATTGATGCAATGCGGAGGAGCCAAAGCAGACTATGTTTTACTGTATTTTGCTTGTCTAATGAGATGTCAAAGGACTCTTGAATCCTGAATCTTGAATATTTGATGCCCTGGGAATGAGAATGGGTTGCATTTACTATTATTTCAATTGACAAGCTAGTAATTAACTAATGCTAGGTTAATGCCAATAAGACAAATTTCTGCAAATCATGCCACCTGAATGTTTAATTAATTTCCAACACCAGTGAGTGATCCACACCTTCACCCCTTTGGACTTCCTTGCTGATCGTCTCATACTGACACAGATGTGTTTCCACTGGATCCTTCAGCGTCCAGATCAGATGCAGAAGGATCTGCTAAAACAGCAGTAACTAATGCCCTGAAAATGAGACTGGGCTAAAATGTCATGGTTAAGATTTGAGGAGATGGTCACGCAGACCGATTGTAACCATGCCTGCAGTGTAGCCAGATTATGTACAATCAGAAAGTTAATAAAGTGCCACAGATCAGTGAGCAGGAATAATATTATTGCTGATCTTAATCTCATTCCAGATGTGCTTCAATTCTCTGTCAATAAAGTAATCCTATTAGATCACCGGTGATGTTTATAATGCTTTCCAGTGTGTTGTCAGGGTCACACAGGGCATCAGTTTTAAACAGCACTATATGTAGACATGCTCTGATTCTGTGGTCAGCCAATAAAAGCATTGTGCATAACGCCTAGCAACAGTCTCAATCTCACCTCTCCTTTATCCGTTCCCTGCTAGAAGTCCTTGTAAGGAATTATTCGGAAAAGTTAAAAACTGTCTGAGAGTATTTTGAGAATATTTGTGAATATGGCCGCAGGGCTGGTTGAGAAGATATGAGCGGGGGAGAGCTGTTTCATAACATCAAATCTGAGGCCGGAGGGATGTGAGGAAGGGTTTATTTTGTATCATGCGCTCTACAACTACATGGATCTTTTAACTGTCATGGCTCCAGTTTCCAATTTTAGGCTGCTTCTTCTCTTATTTCATTCTAAAGTTAACTGGTATGGTGTATGCATCTTTTAAGCAGACACTCTCACTCATAATGCACTCATATCACATGCATTAAGATCCACAAACACACAAACGTGTCGGATTAAATGCAGTGATTGTGTGCAATCATGCAAAGAAACGCACGGACGTACAGTAATATTTAATATTTCCTTTAGATGCACGGCGAGTTTTAATCTGAGCACAGCTTGAGACACAGCAGGAGATCTATATATATATATGCATATGCACATACAGTATGTATACACACTGTATAATAAAGTGTACTTCTCTTTGCAAACCTCTCATACCCTCTCATACTCTCATCACTTAGCTCTTCATCGCCTATCAGTTTTTCTCTTAATTTTATGTGAAATATCCAAATGTAGAACACAAGATAATTCTTTTTAATTCAAGTTGTTCTGTCTTAAAATACTGATATCAAGCAGACACATATTTTTATTCGCAAACCAATCCAAATGATCGCATTCCGGCATCTAATGCTACAGCTGTCATCTTGAAATAGTATAAACTCTGGAATATACTTAGTTAAAACACAATAGACTATTACAAAATACTATGATTATACTTGTACTACTACTACAAATGGGATGGGTTTGAAAGAAACAATGAAAATAAAAGACATATGGCAAGCTGACAAATGTAACATTGCTTTCATATATATATGTATATATATATATATATATATATATATATATATGTATATATATATATATATATACATACATACATACATACATATATATATGTATATATATTATAAATATAACTCACACAATATATATTTACTTTATATACACTAACAGTCAAAAATTTGGACACAGTTTCCCATTCAAGTGGATGGGAAACTGTGTCCAAACTATTGACTGGTACTGTATATATATATATAAAGTAAATATATATTGTGTGAGTTATATTTAGAATTGTATCTGTTAAGACTATTAATAAACAATAGGAGACTGATGTGAGCCAAGATGATGTCTAACATCATAAAACTGCCTCAGCCAATTATGAGTACCCTAATATTTATTTGATATACATGTAACATGATAAGAGTTCATAAATATACTATTTCAAATATCTCTAAATGTCTTTTTTTTAATTGAATTGCTTTGTGTCTGTATGGTTCTGTGTAAATAAAGCTGCTTTGACTTAGAGACACTAAGGAAATTAACCCATAAATATTCACCGGAGTCTGAACTGACTTTTGATAAAACTTTCTTTTTACAGATTAACATTAATTCAAATACAGTATGCATACAAGCACAAGAAGTGCTGGCAAATCATGGCAAAACATGATAGAGTTAAAATGTGGGTAAACAATAAACAGCCACAAGGCACAGTTTGGGAAAAATGTTTTTTTGGACCTAAAAAATCACAAAATTGATTGTATTTCACTCAACGCAGGAACAATTGACTGAAGCATTTACATATAACAAGTATTGTACTTACAGAGTACAAATAATACAAAATACAATAATACTGCACCAAAATTAAGGATGACATATCAAGGTTTGCATTATTGTCCCTCAGTATTGATAATTTAAGGTCACATCTACCTTAAAATCTGATTTAATGCATTGCAATACAATTAATGAAGACAATAAATATTTTTCCACTGCAGGTATGGCTCAACTCGACTCAGTACATTTCGTGTCACCACAGTCCGGAGTCACTGCAAATCAAAATGTAATCAATAAACTTTTATGCTTCAGTGGCAGGAGTTTGTAATGAGACCTACATCAGCAACCTGCCTTTGGTGACTGACATCATTTCAAATCTGAAAGCATTTATTTATAGCCACATTTGGAGAGTGGTGGGTGCTAATGTTTGACCATGGGGGCACATATTAATTCTCCACTTACTCCCTATGAACACCACCCATATTATAACCACAACACACATTTCAGTATAATGGTGTTGAGCTGTAAACCACCCTCTATGAGAAGGGACAGCTGACATGTCCTCACTTCACTTTTTTCCTCCTTGGAGTAGAAAAGAGATGTGATTAGTGTGCGTATGAGAGTTTTAGAGGGAAAAAATGAGGCTGTGGTTGATTAAATGAAGAGAGTCAGAGAATGAGTGGGAGAAAGGAGGATTTGAGCTGGCAGTTCAGAGAGATGTGGGATTCTAGGATGCTTAACAAGTTTTGGGATCAAGGACTGCACATTCACAGTCACTTGTTACGGCATCTGGAAAGCCAGACTCATGAATTCTTGAACTTTCTTTGAATACAGACTTTAGATCAGCATTTCTTCAAAACTTGTTTCCTGACAGAGTGCAGGAAAGACTTCTAATGCAGCACCATGAATGGCTCTCCAAAACCAACCAATGGAATTATCTGATACTGCATTTGCACCTTGTAACTCTCAATTGCCACTGAAACCAATACTCATGATATTCTCTGGAATATTATGCAATGTCAGCTCTCTGTCACATTGAGACTATCTCTCCACTCAGCTACATTTTCCATATGTATGGGGGATTTGTCCACGGCTGACAGAGGCTGTGGATAAATCTGGAAGACAACTAGCTGCACTGGCAGGCATACACACTCTATTTAAGTCACCAGTGTGCGTCATCACTCTGATTTACAGATCTCCACACTGAGCAGTCATGTTGTGGTGTTCAAAAAGCAAGAGATACAGGAGGACGTAAAACAAGAATTAGAATATACTCAGACAGTCATATATCCGCTGTCACATACAGAAGAGAACTGGAGTCTCAATCCTCTCTGGGTTCTGTTACTTGTGTCGTTTTGGGGTTTTAAGTGGGGTGTATTGCTTTTCCAGTTTAGGCACCCTTTGTAGCCTAGTAGTGAAAGCTATGGTGCTAAATCCTGGCCAATACCCCTGAAGGGATATGGGCAAAAAAAAAAAAAAAAAAAAATATATATATATATATATATATATATATATATATATGTATACACACACCTTTCTCGTGCACACCAGAAAGTATCTTGCGAGAACCTGTCAGGTAGCTTCAGCTTCTAGATGTAGCAAAAGACCATTAAGTTGACCCTACTGGAGAGAATGGCAGTTTACAGGAGATGTGGATATATTTGCTTTCCTGAAAACATGAAATATACCTGATATACCTACCAACAAACTAAAAGATGATAAGGTAAATGATCCCACCGTTAACTCATTGCATTCTTTTTTGGTAAAATGTAAACTGTAGCCATATAACGTTAGAAATACTTTGTTGGCCTTATTTTGCTAACTTTCTGAACCAGACATGGAGAATTAGTGTTCAAACGCTTTTGATATTTGCTGTGTTTTTTTTTTTCAGATCGACATCAGCGTCATAGATGTTATGACTGATGAGGAGTTAGGACTGTGTCCTTAGATATGGGGACCGACTTACGCTAAGGGCATTTTGTCACCAAGGAAATGTGGCAAACGAAACGTCAGAAGAAGTAAACACAGTGAAGTCCAGTCTCATGCAGAAAGTAAGAGACAAACTATAGAACCACAGAAAACTGCCAGCGGTGTTACAGCTGGCCACAGCGTTGGTAATAGACATGCAGCCAAAGATACCCAGCGGGTTGAAATGGGATGGATCCACTTTCATAATGGGGATTATTATACTAATAATAATATATCATAATATTATATCATAATATTATAATGGGGATTATAGACATGGAGGTGGACCATGGCACCTGTCTGTGCAGGATACAGTTACTAAGGGGGAGCTGCTGGAGATCGGCAAAGGCTTGTTTTTTCCAAATGGACATTCTGCCAAAAGAAAAAAAAAAGAATTGATGGCACAAAAAAAAGCATGTGAGAATCAATGCTAGAACATATTTATTATTATTATATGTATAGATCTGCACACATTGAATCGAGCAAGGGTGTTATGGATTCATATTTTGCATTTGCTATTTTGCTATATTTAGCTTTTTATTTTCAAAAGTTTCAAACTATTACTTCATTCATACTGTATTTATATGGGTTTATAGATGTCTGGTTATAAGCAATTTTATTAATGGACCAGTATGTGGGGTAAGGGGGGTTTGGGGGGATGGACAGGAAGTTCACTCCACTGTCCAATGTTTAAATTGTATCTCAGTTGTAATACATTTGAAAAATAAAAAAGATTCAGAAAAAAATACTTTGAGGTATTTGGAGACCTTTAATTAAAATTTTGCATATTTAAAAAATAAAGTTCAGTATCTAGTTCAGTGTGTTAAAACAAAAACAATGCTGTCCTTCGTCACATCAAAGGGATATTATCACATTTGGGATTTTTAATATTTATTCTATTATATTTATGTATGATTTCCTTTTCATCTACAGGTTAGCAAGCTATTTGAAAGGTTGCTCCTTTACAGATGTAACATCTAAGGAACAATTAAATCTCCCTGATTGTATCTTTCAAGGTACTAATTATCCCCTGAGCTTTGCAGCCCAAGGCTTTATTTTTTCTGTAAAAAAGGTACCTGATTGCACATTTCTGTTTCAGCACCATGATGCATCTACCTGGCTTTTGATTGCTGAAAACTGACTGTAATTGTGTTGTTGTGACCTATTCGGCAGGCTGAAAGGAAGCTGGCTTCCACAGCCATCCTGCTGAGCTGCAGGGCAGTTGGCTGCCGGTGAGCCGGCTCTGTCTGGTAATGTGTTGGCCGGGCCTCTGTTAACTTGGGCTGGGATCTGTCTCCACTGCCATCTGGACCGCTCTAGTTCTCCCACTTTGATCTCTTCATCTCCATCTGTCTCGCTGACTTGACCCACTGACTGATATTGTGTGCGACACTTTGACTGATTGGGTTCAGATCTGTCTGACTGACAGACTGGGAGACTGACAGAATGTATGTGTTTCAATCTGCCAGTATGAGTGACTGATTTTTCTCTCTAACTGGCTATTTAAGTGGCTTATCTTCCGTCATCAGTGTTTTATCACTATGCTGTCGTGAGAGCATCTCCAAGAGGGAGTCTAGTCTGTTCAGTTTCCACACACTCTTGATCAGTTTTTATAGCTTATGGAAAACTTTTCTACAAATGGCATGTATTTTTTAATAGGACTGCATTTCTATAATATTGACATTCATTTGTTCTACAAAAGTATTGTTTAATTCTTTTGTGTTCACCGGTCTCACCTGCGAATCAACCCACACAAAGTGGCTGGCCCTGATGGCATCCCTGGATGCGTTTTGAAGACCTGCGCACACCAGTTGGCCGTGGCTTACACTGCATTTTTCAACCTGTCACTCTCCCACCGGACTGTCCCCACCTGCTTCAAGTCCACCACCATCATACCCATGCCCCAAACAACAGAAAGTGACCAGTCTGCATGACTGGTGCCCCATAGCCCATAGCCAGCAAGTGCTGGGGGAGAGAGGACACCCTTCACTCCCTGCAGTTTGCATTCTGCCCAAACAGAGGCACAGAGGACGCCATCGCTCACGTCCTACACACCACCCTCTCCCACCAGGAGGGAAGGGGCATGGATGCTGTTCGTGCACTACAGCTCAGCATTCAACACCATAATGTTCTACAGGCTCGTCAGTATGTAACAATCCTGGATTAAAACTCACAGGATTTTTAGACGTTCTTTTAAGAATTAGGATGAAGGAGGATAAATTAAGGCAACAACTCAGGATATGTACGTCCAAATGATTATATACAGAGCAACAGCAGAAACACTTCATTTAAAAAAAACCAATATTTTCCTTTCACTAGCCCTAATCTACTGAAACAAACAAACATGTGATACATAGAAATGACTTTTTTAAGTACCAACAACTAAAACATGTTAAATCATGAATAACCATCATTTAGTCTTAACATAGAAATAACAGTCATTGGTGCATTTCAGAGTAAACAATGGTGTTGGTGAGATTTTTTGCATGATTGAAAACACCTGGCCAAGGTAATAAAACCCCGGGTCCAATTAATGTCCTACTGAAACAACTTATTATGACTTCCACAAAACTTACATGACCAGGAAGTTGGGATGCTGATGATGCTGATGGTCTGAACTCTGCAGACACATGTAGCACAGATGTTACAGATGTTATGGCTAATTGCACAGTGGAGGCAGATCACATTTAGTGACAAGTCCAGATTTAAGTTGCGCAGAGCTGATGGTCGTAGTTGTTTGTATCGTCGCCGTGGGGAACGTTATCCTGCAGTATACATCCAGGAAGTGGACCGTTTTGGTGTTGATGTCATGATGTGGGGGAGCCATTGCTAAAGGGTGGTGGTCAGACCTTGTCCACATCCACGATACACTGACAGCTATCCGTTACAGAGATACGGTCCTAGGTCCACATGTCATTCCCAGGATACAGCAATAATACTACAATGTCTGTGCAATAATAAAACAATGTCTGTGCAATAATGATACAACGCCCAAGCACTATTTTACAACATGTAACCTCACCGCTTCTTTAATTATCTCACTGCCTCTATTTGTATTTGCTCTTATCGTGTCTTTGTACCGAGTATTTTTATTTTATTATTGTATATTATTTTGTAAAAACAAATTTTATTCCATCACTGTATATTTATCTTGTAATTATTATTATTATTATTGTTGTTGTTGTTGTGTCTTTTATTACTTAAACTACTTATTTTTGCACTTACTCTTTTTCTTATGGAGCTTCCCAGCAAAGGTTTTTCACACGACTGTACTTGTATAACCGGTGTGACAATAAACACCTGGAATCTCGAGTCTTGAATCTATTGACAGCATGTAGAATAACATAAAGGAGAATAAATGCAAGTGCTATCTGAATGCAAGCATTATATGATAAGCTTCCTGACCTCTGATTAAAAAAATGCTCAGAATCACTTTCCTAAACCTTTACAATGTCCCATGCAGCACATAAGACAATGCCAAAAGAGGCTGTATGCAATGTAGCATCTCAGGGTTTCCCCTACCATTGTAAAGGCCTGGTGGGCCACCAGTCCAACGAGACCCCCCGCCAGGCCAACAACAGGCCAAAAATTAGTTTTTTATATGCCACATATCGTCAAATATTCATTCATTTGAAAATAATCGTTTGCGTTTGGGTGTTTTGCCTCTGTACTGCAATGTTCTGAAAAGCGCTGTATTGAGGTGGGTGGAGGGAATGATCTTGTCCTTATTTGTCATGACTCTTTGTTCAACACGGTGGTTCTCTGATTAGGTAGGTGAGTCAGGTAGCTGAACCTATCGAAGCATGACTCAGTAACTACAGAAGTTAACTAATGGACTGCTGGTAGATTAATGACATTCATCTCCAGACATCAGCTGACTGATAGCTCCTGTGTGGTTGCATGAGAGGCAGCCCATCATGATGCCAGCTGGTTAACGAGACTTACTTAATTAATTAATCGTCAGCTAACATTGATTCATCCTGAAATACATTTCTTTCAATTCAGTTTTTGTAAAGGGTTGAAATGCATGTAAAAATTAAGTCACCATATTTATTTTATTTTCATTGTAGGATTAACTCAGTGGAGACATTTATATGTAAATATAAACTGACCCTGTGTTTACTGTCTGCACTGACTCAGACTAAAATGAAAAGACTGCAGCAGTCATAGCTCAGATTTGATTAAGGAAGTGAAACAGGACATGATGAGAGAGAGAGAAAACAGTAGGAAGAGAGAAGGTGATGAAGATGATGAGAGAGGAAGAGCATGTACTGCCCACTGTGACCAGGGTAGGATCAACATTATGTTCCTGTCCTGTTCAACACAAACTGATCACATGAAATAATGGAGGCCTGATTACCACAGAGATGTATGTTCTTTGGTCATTACAGTGGAACCTTTAGGCTCAATATAACAACACAAATCTAGCAAGTGACAATTATAAGTTAATGAACTGAGTTTCCCATCAGTTTCCAAGTTTTGAATTGACTGTTGAAGTCACAGAATGGATCGTGTCCACAAGAAGTAAACAGGAAGTATGCCATTATTAGCAACTTTACTTTCTATGGACTACCAGAAAGTCTGCTTGGGGTGAGATTTAATCAGATATTCAGAAATATCATTAACTTTCTTTCCTCTGATAAAAATCTGCATAGAGGAGCTTCCATAAATTTTAATTTAATCTAATTTCCCATACAGTGGATAAGATGTGTCAATTTGTTTAGCCTTTTTGTCAGTGCACGTTTGAGATTCTCTATCTCTACCAAATTTTCGCCGACCGAGCCTAAGCTGGAAGGCCTGGAGGAGGATCATCATAGCAACAAAGAATTGTTGCTCACTGCTGTTATTAACTGTCCCTGGCCTTAATTAACTGTGACTAAACTGTAATTTATATATGTGCTGGATCCCGGGAGGAAAGGTGGAAGAGGAGAGGAAGGAGCGTGATGGTGTAGCAGAGAAATGAGAGATGACAGGAACCAACAGAGACTGTTTGTGGGGTTGTGCGGTAAACAGGACGGTAGAGGCACATTTGACCGAGGACGTTTCCGTTTCATATTCCATAATTAAATAATCAACCTCACTTTGAGTGTGATAAATTCAGCCTGGAGCGTGTGATTAATCACTGGCTTTAGAAAACCAAATACAGCAAATTAAATCATGGTGCAAGGAAGTCCACTTCCTCGCCGCCATGCTTTATTGGTTGGCCATAATAAATCATTAAGCAGTAACAAGGAAACAAACTATGACGGCACATAAAAAAATCCATTTAAATTGATGAACAAATTATTAAATGTTAGAGCGAAGTGGGTGTCGGTGCTTAGTTTCATGTAGCAACATGGCTATTTAGTTAATTATGTTTTTCACTGTAATTAACATGGGAATGATAAACAGCAATCCTTGTACATTATCCTTCTATTCAATTAACAGGCTGTTTAAAATCTGGTCGGAGAAAATGTCACTCAGATTAATGAATGTACACGTCGCTGATCATCAGTTTCATCCAGTTTGTTAGGGGTGATAATGTGAGTTTCATCTTGTGCATGTGAGAGTCATAACTAATGTACTGCTGAGCTGTGAAAACAATACCCACAAGTAAGAATCATCAATTCACAAGGTCAAATCAGGCCATGCTCCTTTTGGCATCACTTCCTGCTTACTGATCCCCCATCATCCCTCAGGGTTTCTATATGAGAGATGAGCATGAGAAATAACTTTAGCCCTTAATTTATGCTTTTGTTTTATCACAGCAGCAGAAATCCTCTAAAGCACATTGATTGGATGCTCTGCAATTCATTTCAGCAGTAATTGGGACAAACACTGTTTAATGCCAGTGAGGACCAATAGTTGACAGAGTGGAAAGCTCTTCTCTCCAGGTCACAAAAGTACAATAAGAGTCAGACAATGGATTAGCTGATCCATGTCATGCTCAATACGCTCCAAAAAGATGTTGTTAGTGGTGTAAATGTCATTAACCTGTGGTAAAGGAAGTTTTTTACTGATATGATAAAATGAAAGAACTAAAATGGCACTTAGTAGACGGCATTTTTAAAGTAAATTAAATACACAAAAACACCTTTGAAAACATAGTACACAAAAGTAACTTAATGACCTTATAAAGTTGTATCAGCTAACATGCTAACAGTTTCCCACATAAGCATTTGAGTGGAGATTCATTATTTTCAGTCTCATGTTTGCTCTGTTTTTGCTTCCATCATCTCCTGAGAGGAATATCTGTCTCTTAAGCTGCAAAATGCTCCACGATGGTCACCAGCAACTTTGTCCACCTGCAGGGTTCAGAGGTGAGCAGGGAATAAAAGGCTGTAATAACTGCACACTTATTACAGCTTTTTCTTTCCCACTGAAAACTGCTGCCAGCCTGTGGTTGAACAACAGTTTGATAAGAACAGGGAGACAAAATCAAATAAAGTTGCGTGTCGGCTAACAGATATTATGAGTTCAAACATCTTAAAAGGCTTTGGAAAGCTGAGCTTAACGGCGCGGTTGGACAATACTTCTATTGCTTATTCTTTGTCATTATTAATTTGATCCAATTTTAATACAGGTATTGTTCAGTGCAACCTTCAGTTGTGTTAGTGTATGTAATAAATTTGGATCCGTATTACAGGTGCATATTGCAGCAATGTAAGCAAGTAACACCTTACATTACTCTTGTTAGTACTATTGTGCACTGCTACATTTCCTGTTCCATCTGTTAAAAGTACTATAACAACTGAGTACAAACAGGAAAGCACTCAGAGAGCGAATTCCTCCACCAGAGCACTCAAACTCTAGCAAGCAGGAAATGATTTCTCAGGCGAAGCCTTATATTCCTTATGTGCTCTAAATAGTCATCAGAAACATATCATAAGTAGTCCATCAACAATATTACTGTTTAACTTTTAAACGCATCAAATATTATTTGAAAAAAAAAATAATTTTTTCATTTTGTCATTTCCTTTACATTTTGCAGGGAGACCGGGTATAGTTGAAACATGGGGAGAGTTGTAACACCACCATTTCGAGCAATCAGGGATGAGATAGGAGTCACATGATCATTTCAGTGTTTACCCACCTCCTCCCTGATCCCACATGGTGGTTGTCAAGGTGGAAACAGGTGTATGGAGATTCTACAGAGAAAAAACTGATTTTGAGGTAAGAAAGTACATTTTTTGACCAACACTATATTTTGTTTAGTACTTATATTATTGCAGATAAAACCAAATGACTTATATTAGATTAAATTGTAGTTTCTCAGGTAAAAGGTGATGCATTTTCCTCTGCTAATTTCAAACCACTGAGCAAATACAGCTAGCTAAACAATGGCTGACAGGGGTGGTGTGGGTTATAGTGCATCTCTTAAAAGTGTTACAACCATCCCCTTACATACCACCAGTAACATTTTATTGATTTTAATAATTTTACAGAATGCCTAGGCAGTGGAAACGAAAGACTGACAGAGGTGTGCCTGCCAGTGTTTTAAAAGAAGCATCTGATGAAGTCACAAAGAAGGGCAAGTCAGTCAGATCAGTTGCAAAGGCACAAGGGATCTGCCATGTAACTCTGAGCAGATACTGCAAATCACTGCAGAAGCTGAGAGACCAGGGCTCCAATGATCTTCCCAGTGTAGGTTACAGGAGCAGCAAGAAAGTTTTCTCTGAGGTCCAGGAGGAAGTGTTGGCGGACTATTTGACTCAGGCAGCAGACCTGTATTATGGACTGACTCCACGTGAGGTAAGCATATGACAGGTTAGCCACTGGAGACCAGAGTAGAACTGAATACTAGCATAGATGCCAGACAAATTGAAAGACTTTTTTTGTCTATGTACTTAGGTTTTCCATTACACTTTCTTTTAGGTGAGAAAGTTTGCATATCAACTGGCAATAGCATATAACATCAAACACCCACAAACATGGGATGAAAAGCAGATGGCAGGGCCTGACTGGTTCACATCCTTTATGAAGCGGAGCCCCAGCCTGTCAATCCAAAGTCCAGAGGCAACCAGCCTTACACGAGCCACAAGTTTCAACCACACAAATGTGGAACGTTTCTTCAACAGCCTTGGACAGGTCATTGGGAGATACAACTTTGATGGGAGTGACATGTGGAATGTAGACAAAACTGGTGTAACAACAGTCCAGTCTCCAGACCGTGTTGTTGCACGTCGTGGAGTCAAGCAAGTGGGTGCGATGACATCAGGTGAGAGAGGTGTGCTCGCGTCAGTAGCATGCGCTGTGCAAGCGTTGGGAAATGCAATTCCCCCCTTCTTAGTATTCCCCGTTAAAGTTATAAAGAATACTTTATTCAGAGTGGGCCAAGAGGGAGTGCTGGAAGCGGTAATGCCTCAGGATGGATGCAAGAGAAGGACTTTCCCTTATTCCTTGATCACTTTGCAAAACACACAAAGGTCAGTCCATTGAAGAAGGTTTTGCTCTTGCTGGATAATCACTGTTCACATATAAGTGTGAAAGCTATCGACTTCTGCAAATAAAAGGGGATTGTGCTACTTACCTTCCCGCCCCACTGCAGCCATAAACTTCAGCCATTGGATCACAGTGTCTACGGCCCTTTAAGAAAATGGTGAACACTGCAAGTGATGCCTGGATGAAGATGAATCCTGCCAAGACGATGACAATATATGATATTCCAAGTATTGTGAAGACCGCTCTGCCTGCTGCTGCAACACCCAAGCCGGTTTCCAGTCCACAGGTATTTGGCCCTTCAATCCTGACATTTTTGATGAGTGTGACTATGCACCCTCACAAGTCACTGACCATCCAGACCCAGGTACATCATTGACATCTGAAGTTTACCAGCCACACTCTCCACCAACTCATCTGGAGACTGCGTCCTCTCCTCCAACCCACCTGGTTACTTCTGGCTCCTCTGCAATTCATGATGTCACCATGTCCTGTGATTCAGATGAGCCAGGCACCTCGGGGTTGTGTCCAGGTCAGGCGTTCAGTCCTTCGGTGTTACGGCCGTTTCCAAAAGCCGAGCCAAGGAAAACAACCGGCAGGAACAGGAAGAGGAGGCAGTTGGAAATACTCACCGATACACCAGTGAAGCAAGCATTGATGGAAGAACAACAGAGAAGAGGAAGCAAAAATGTAAGAAAGAGTATCTTAGGAAAGAATAAAGGCAAACAAAAGAAAAAGGAGAGAAAGCCCACCAAGAAAACGTTGAAAGCCAATGCTGAGGATTCTGAGACCACAGAAGATGAAAACTTTTGTCTTGTCTGTATGGAACCATTTGGCAACTCAAAGCCAAAGGAAGTGTGAGTAAAATGTGTCCAATGCAGTCTCTGGGCTCACCAAGCCTGCACTGCAGGGTTACCAACATTCATGTGTCACCATTGTGGCTCTGATTAAGAATATATATACAAAGACGCACACACACACAAACACACACACTGACATTGTTTTTTGTGAGACCTGCATGTTCTTTACACAGGTACATTGTAGTAGTGTTCATTAAGCATACAAACCGTTAAAGTGTTCTTGTAAAATAATTTACACACATACACACACACACACACACACACACACACAAAACTCCTGAGTTAAACAGAAAGTTTTTCAGAAAGTATTTCAATAAACCTGTTTTTGAAGTATATCACATGGTGTGGCCTCTGTTTATGCTTCTTTTGTCTTGTTACAACATGTGTTACAACCTACCCTGATAGTGGGGTAGGTTGTAACAAAGGAACACCATGTATTTGACATTGTTTGAATTGCTTCCCTTTGTAGTAAACAATCGTGGGTATGTTGTATAAAAGTTTGACAACTCTAGCTAAAAAAATTCAGTGAGTTACAGTTGCTGAAGCAAAAAGTGTTTCAACCATACCCGGTCTCCCTATACATTTATTTAATGTTCTGAAAATGAGTGAATGTTGTTATAGAAAATTCTATCTTAGCCCTGTTTGCTCTCTATACTTTTCCTTGACATGACCTGTACTTTTCCATGATATAACTTTCTCTCACAAACTGTTAGAAACCTGTTTTAGCCAGTTCTCATATTGTTACACTGCAAGACAACACAAGGTCAAAAGACACATTCCACCACACCCACATCTGTAGATATAAGCACTCTCTGAAACACCTCTTTGTCCACTCTCTCTGCAGTCTACTGTGTGACCGTGTGACCTTCTCTGCAGAGAATAAAACCTTTTTTAAAAACAGTCATCGTTTTGGTTCATTTAATTACAACAGATTTCCACCACAATGCTATGAAATCAAGGACTTCAAACATGCTCAGCCCATTGTGGACTGATTAAAAAAAAAAGGGAAAAAAAGCCATAGCATTATATAACACATAGTTTGACACTCAGCAAGTTTCCAAAAAGAAAGGTTCAGCTCATTTCACTGCAGGGAAACCTAAAACTCCACCATTGTTTCTCTTCACCCACAGTGAAATCTGGGCCCTCAGGAGATCTGCTGGCTACTGAACTATCGATCCTGACCTCATCTTCACCAACAAACCTTAAATCAGGATCGGGACCTTACTTAACCCTTATACAGTCAATGCTCCCTTGCTCACCAGATGACAAAGCAGAGAGCAGGCGGATTGAGAAGGAAGTCAATGCGATCTCAACTTAAATACATCGGTTCATGCACAGACGTCCTCCTCACTGGGTTCAGATACCCTATAAAGCTCTGTGTCACCATAAAACCACTGAAAAGTCTTCTGAACTTGCAAATAATTTTGTAATGTGTTTGTATTTTAAATATTTGAACACAATGATGAATGCAGATTATTGAACCCCATTCAAGCACAATGAAGTTTATTTGTAGTGGGCTCTACATCCGTGTTACCACACCCAGAGAAATCATAGCAGCTCACCAACACTGTAGAGTACATTATGATGTAGTACACTACATACGCAGGCTGATGTCAGGTATCCCGTATGTATTTATTATCCTCTAAGACAGTATGTAGCATAACATAGTCACATAATAGAATGATGGCTGTTAAATAATGCAGGCACATTCACACAGGGTTAAATAAAGGTCACTAATTGTACAAGTATCCAACCTTGCTGTGTATTTTGAAGGCATAAATAAGGTATAAACAAACCAGCCAGCGGATGTTTAATGTGGCTGCACTGGGACTTTTCCTGTGATAAATGGGCTTTGAATAATGCATGCAGGTACAACGAAGGGGCTACAACCTTCAGGTTCGCCATCTGGTGTCCCACACTAGATACTGAGCAGCAAACACAGGAGAAGAATTCACTGTCAACTCCGGCAGATGGTGAAGGTATGTGAACTAACTGTTTATCCTATACACAAGATGACTGAAAGAACTCGTTATAGACAATAGTAGTAAAATGACCCGAGCAGGAAATTCTTTTGAGACTCATTTTACAGATCTTAACTAAATTTTACATTTCTCCGCTAAGGCCCAATGGTTAATAAAATTAAACCCTAATCCATACACCCATTATTAACTTAACCTAATAAAGCTATCCATAGTCATTGTGTATTGGGTGTGTATCAGCCAAGCAGCATAACAGATAAAAAAAAAAAAATATATATATTTTTCATGATGGAAGGAGTAAAAGTAGGATATTAATGAAAGTAAGAAGTTTGGTTATTTTAGAAATGACATTGATTAAAAACTAATATTTTAAAAATGCTTTGTTTTTGATACACCTTTCTATGGTAATCTGTCAGACGTTTGTATGATATTAACCCTTTGATGCACAAGCGGTCCAAGCCCCTCAAAAATGACCCATGTATGCAAGTGTAATTTAGGAAAAAATAAAGACTGTATATATACAGTACTGTGCAAAAGTCTTAGGCAGGTGTGAAGAAATGCTGTAAAGTAAGAATGCTTTCAAAAATATATAATTGAATTGTTTATTTTTATCGATTTACAAAATGCAAAGTGAGCGAACAGATGAAAAACCTAAATCAAATCAATATTTGGTGTGACCACCCTTTGCCTTCAAAACAGCATCGATTCTTCTAGGTTGGTTGGCTGAATGGCTGACTGGTTGGTTGGCTGAATGGCTGACTGGTTGGTTGGCTGAATGGCTGACTGGTTGGTTGGTTGAATGGCTGGTTGGTTGGTTGGTTGGTTGGTTGAATGGCTGGTTGGTTATTTGGTTGGTTGGTTTGTTTGTTGGCTGGCTGAATGGCTGGCTGGTTGGTTGGTTGGTTGGTTGGTTGGTTGTTTGGTTTGTTTGTTAGCTGGCTTAATGGCTTGTTGGATGGCTGGTTGAATGGTTGGTTGGTTGGTTGGCTGGTTGAATGGTTGGTTGGTTGGTTGATTGCGTGGTTGAATGGCTGGTTGGTTGGTTGGATGACTGGTGGGTTGGTTGGTTGGTTGAATGGCTGATTGGTTGGATGGCTGGTGGGTTGGCTGGATGGCTGGTTGAATGGTTGGTTGGTTGGCTGGTTGAATGGTTGGTTGGTTGGTTGGGTGGCTGGTTGAATGGTTGGTTGGTTGGTTGGCTGGTTGAATGGTTGGTTGGTTGGTTGGTTGAATGGCTGGTTGGTTGGCTGGATGACTGGTGGGTTGGTTAGTTGGTTGAATGGCTGATTGGTTGGATGGCTGGTGGGTTGGTTGGATGGCTGGTTGAATGGATGGCTGGTTGGTTGGCTGGTTGAATGGTTGGTTGGTTGGCTGGTTGAATGGTTGGTTGGTTGGTTGGTTGGCTGGTTGAATGGTTGGTTGGTTGGTTGGCTGGTTGAATGGTTGGTTGGCTGGTTGAATGGTTGGTTGGTTGGTTGGGTAGTCAACAGGACTACACAAAAAGTACAGGAAGCGTTGTTCTCTGTATTTTTCTTTTTTTATCAAATGAACTGACTACATTCTTACAAATAAAGAAAAAAAACAACCAAAACTTCAACAGTAACACTGCAGTGTTTCTACTGACCACCAGAGGTAGTGTGCACCACATGTAGTCTAAAACCTAAGGCCATGCTTGTACAACTATGTTGTTGTGATAACTGAATACAGTGAACAATTAACTGAAACAATAGGATTATTCACACACTCTCACTTTAAAAAAATGTGCATGACTTGATCTTTAGGTGTAATTTGTAATAAAGTCATACGGAGAATAAACACATTCTGTATTGTGGGTGATATATTAGCCTAATAATTACTGGATCAAATGGCTATTATCACTTCTTGGTATTAATCAGTGTAGTGTGAGATTACCATTAAATAGTAAATATGTTATTGATTTCTGTCCGAGTGCAAATAAAGTGATACATTAATGTACTATAGACTCCATTATAGAGTAATGGAAAAAAAATGTGAGGTCATTGTTTTGCTAGAATGAGAAGAGGAGTGAATGCGCCGTGAAAGATATCAGGTGATATTCTGTTTTTTTTTTATTTCTGTCAACAAATCCTGTAAAAAGGTGAAAACCAATTGGAGATTAATCCTTCTAACAATATTGTCTGAAGCCTGATAAGTCTGATTTCTCTTTGCCATAGGCAGAGAGCTCCGCTGTCGTCCAACATCTATTAAAAATGCATTTAGACTGTTCCACACACACTGTCTTACTGTTGCAGATATGGTACCATATCCATGACTCCATAGTCCCCAAAGCACTGTTTAATTAAGTATGTCCAACTTTTGAAAGACTTTTTTTAAAATTGAACATATTATGCTTTGGTCAGGTTTCCCCCATCCTTGAGCTTCACAGCTTTTCTGTGTAAAATATCTGCAATGCTACATGCCCAGCATCTCTCTACAGAAAACACAGAGCTCCTGAACTGCCTGAAATGCCCCTCCAGTTATTCAGCCTTTACTTTTGTAACTTGTCTTTGTCACGCTGTAACACAGCACGGCCTTCAGCTGGGGAATGGTCCTCCACGTAGATGAGAGTGCCAGCCAAGTGTCTGCTGTTGTGATATTGTATGAAAATATGGAAGGTACAAGCAGGGAAGACTGCTTTCCCTGGTTATTCTTAACAAAGGACCACAGTGTCTCCACATTAGTAAGGATGAAACACTTGTACTATCTACCAGATGAGGACTGGAACAAAGCAAAGATCTAAGGACATGAAACATCTTCATCTTCTTTATGTTTTCCCTTTGATAAGCTCTATTTCTGATGTAAATGTGACAAAAATGCCCCCCCACAATGACCGGAAAACTATTAAATTGTGTGTATTTTACTGCCAGACTGCTCCGATGAATTTACAAGCTCAAGCATGTATGAATTTGACCAGAGGCTGCATCATGAAAGCGGGACAGAACCGGTGATAGCTTGAAAATGGATAGCTGCCACCCACCTTCAAAACCTGGAAGCTTTTGTGTTCTGCCATGTTCCATGTTATTTTACTGTTTGTTGTGTAGATTAGCATACTGAAGTAGGCGTTGGCATGTTGCTAACTGTATGAATGCCAAGCCTCATTTAACAATAGACTGAACGCCAGTGACTTTTTTTTTCAGGCTTCTTTTTGTGTATTTGTACCGCATACTTAGTAATTTTTAGCTTTGTTGTTATACATAGCCTGTTTTGCTGTGGGATTGTGTGTGGATTGTTTTTGTGTAGATTCTCAGTCATCCAGGTCATGGTCATGAAGCCTCTCGGAATGAGTGGTGAAACGTCTTCAAGCTAAGGAAAGAAGTCCAGTTGCTTTTGAATCAATCTACAAGCATTACATGTATTGTTGTATGCAAATTGACATGTTAAACATGCCCTGATGATGACATAGCAACGAGTGAAAGAGAAATGGTCAAACTGCAGGAATGAATGTGATTGACAGCTTTATGCAACTTCAGCACCCAGCAGTTAGCTTCCAAACTCCATCCAAAGCTGCACCATTGGTGAGCTGGTGGGTGGTGAGACTGAGGCTTGTACAGATCGTGTTCCATCTAAACCAAGTGAGGAAGTGAGGTTTGATTAAGAAGTGGTACTTGTGGTGATATTCACAGTAGAAGGGCAGCTAACTGGAAGCTAAAAATAAAAGCTGAGAGCTGAAACGTAAGTAGAGAGCAGGTTCAGGCCTGCGTGGCTGAATGATTAGTGCAGAATGGGATTTGCAAAAAGGGGGGTCTGAAAGGAGGACAGGGCTTAATCAAAGCATTTCAGACAGAGGGTCAATAGAATGCTGCTGCAATGTAAAGTATGAGTGAAAAAAACAACATTAAAGCATATGAACCTATTACAGAAGACACTTTAATATACAGTATTTCAATAAAGATGCTTGACTTCATACTGAATTAAAGCTTTAGGCTAAGAGCTGTAGCACCAGGGCAGGGATTATTGGGTGTTTTAATTCATTACAACATTCATCTTTTAGTCAACATTGAATACGGGTCCAACAGAGCAGAACCCCACACAGGATTCAGCATATTTCATGTCTTATCCTTTTTGACAGGGTTACTCAATTACAAATGTGATTGAGCCGGATTTTAAAACCAGGAAATGTAGATAGACCAGACGTTTTCAACAGTCTACTTTAAACATTTGTTTAGCTTTTGGTGATGACAAATACTAAATAAATGCGAATGAATGCATACAGTATATAATGTGCGGCCTGTGGGATTGAATAGACCTACTTTAAGACTTCAAATGAACAGCTGCTCACTGGCTTCTAAAGATCCTTTTCTAACAGTGGAGCGGTTTTTTAACAGCTCAAAACAAACAATCCGACATTTACTCCCATTTTTCCGCTGACACTGACCAGGTGTGTGGAGGTGTGGAAGAAGGCAGGCCTTTTCTCCACTGTTTTCTGCACAACTACTTGCATCACTTTGTGTAAAACAGAACAATGCATCATGTCATGACAGACACACAAAAATGTTAGTTCTTTGAAAAAGTAAAAATTGGTATTTTTTGCCCCAGCTTGAATTACTTGAATGTTTTATTTTTTTGTAGACTAATTTATCGATGAATTTTAAGATGTATCTGACCCCATAAACCCAATGAACCAAACTTCAAAAAGTTCTTTTGTTAAATTTATTAGCAAAATTCAAATTTAAATTTAATTAAAAATAAATAAAATGGAACAAATTAACTGCTTCACTAAATGACACCTTTGTGAATGATGTTGCAGCAGGTGTAACAATAGCTTCATTTCCACTGCGTAGAACCGGCTCTACTCGACTCTACTCACCTTTTTTTGGACTCTACTCGCCTTTTTTGCTCTTCCATTAGGGAAAAAGTACCTGGTACTACTTTTTTAGTACCACCTCCATTGTGGTTCCAAGTGAGCTGAGGCATTGAGCAGGCACTAAAAGGTCATGTGAAACATTACAGACCACTGATTGGTCAATGCACGGCACGTACGGCGAATCCTGCACAGCACTAATCAATGGCTGCTTGCTACAAGCAGACAGCCAAGCTACATTAGGGACTGTAACTTTTTTATTTATTTTTTACCGGGGCCGCTATATTGAGGATGTGCAGATGTTTCTGTCTTAAACAGCTGATGAGAGGATCAGGAGAGGTGGATGTTCTCCTGCTACCTTTTGCTCAGTGTGTCAGACGTTTCTTCCTCTGTGTTCTCTCACCTCACTGGGACTGGTAATGATACTGAAATGTTGGCAGTTCTAGTGTTAATGGCTGTTTATGGAGACTTTGTTTGGAAAACCTTCATTTTGGTGACCTGCATCTTTTTGCAACTACTGCTGTTCAGACACACAGTTTCATAATGCTAGCTTAGTCCAACTCATATTTAGGACCTAGCTGGTCAATATTTTTTTAACTGTTAAATAGGCCAAATGATTGGGTTCTATTCAAACCGACAATATAAGTATCCTGCAGATTTAAAGAAAGATGGCTTGTGTTTACTAGCATGAAGCAGCGATCCACTCTGACCAGGCTTGCCTCGTCCTGTTCTAGTTAATTGGATGACGTTTCAAGAAAGCCTAAGAGTCTGTGTCCACCAAAGCTTGAAAAATGACAATGAGGAGCACAGCGTTTCACACAAAGTTGAATATTTTTCAACTCTTGTCATCCAGAAAAAAGCCAAATGTGCAGCACTCAGCGCAGAAAAGACGCATAGTGCATCGTCACGCTGCTGGTGTTTGTAGCGTAGTATAAATATGCAGCACTCTCATTGTATTAATGGGCTCCCATTAATCCCATTGCAAATACGCTGGCCTCAGGAACAAATCCTTTGGTGGACACAGGCCTTAAATGACTGCCACCTTTGACCCCCTTCCCTCCTTCTAACACCCTTCAACTGGAAAATTAATTTAATTGATAAACACAAAATAGCTGTGACTGTAACAACAAGGCTGTGGACGGTGAATTATCTGCTCTCACAACTCCTCATAGCTGACAATTTTCCGAATCCTGCAGATGCACAAGTCAAATGAAGGAGCCATTTTAGATTTGTGCAGGTTCAATAAAGATCACACACTGGGTGCTGTTCTTGTTAGCACTAAGCCCACAGCCACAAATATTTATAAAGCTTTCTGTATTCGCAAGAAAAACCTGCAGGTGTTCTCAGCCTAACACCATGACATGGCATTAGTGGGGAGGAAATGGCAAATCTACCTGTGCACAAAACAGGAACCTAGCTTCACCCTCAAAATACACTTTAAGAGCCAATCTGCTCACCGCAAAAAGGGGTCAAGCCAGGCAGGGAGATAAATAAATTGCTTTGCTACTGCTCGGCTGTTTAGTCTGCCTCAATGCAAGCAGGCCATATAGTATACACATCTCCACACACATGAGAAAAAAAGAGGGGGAAGGGGCCATGGAGGACTGGAGAAAGCTGCTGAATTAAGAGCTGAGGAGAGAAACGGTAGATGAGATGTTGTTGTAGCAGAAGGAAAAGTGAGGAGAGAAGTGTGGGGAGATGAAAGAAAAAAGAAGAAAGGAAGAGAAGATGAGAGGAGGGGACAGGGGAGTATAAAGCCTCTGACATGACTATAAAAGCATGCTAAATTCTGGAGAGCCTTTCAGATCAGGGGATAGTAGAATGGAGCAGTAGTAAGAAATGAGCTGCTTTCATGCTTATATGCAGCTGCCATTACTCAACTGTACAGAAAAAAAATTCTATTTTTTAATAAACACTTAAAGCAAAACCAGATGTTACACATGCAGGTTGTCTTTTTGAGGTATTGTGCTACTACCACAGTCTCCCTCTGTTTACTCTTCCCATCTGTGTGCACCACGTTGTATTACTCATCAGCATGTGAACATCTGATTCAATGTTTTTATAAATGCCATTAGTGCATAACGATCTGTAATAGGTTCATAATGAACGGGGGTGTGGTTAGAGGCTAAGAGCTGACTCCATTTGCCTTTTGCAAAGAGCAGCAGTTGCTGACTGAATGAGGATTAGGTAGAAATGATGGGATTTTGATGGTGAAAAGCCCAGCTGAGAAGCAGCGCAACATGAGACCATGAAGCATAGCGGGAGCGGAGACGGAGGCTGGGTTTCACTGCCTCGAGCACACAATGTCACATCTCCCACGCAAAACAACAGCATTGGTTATTGCAGAATATGGAGCCAGGAAGCCTGGCTTTCTCCTATATGATGCTGGAATGATGCATGCTGTCTGGAAATACCAAGTTCATGTCAACAAACTGACAGTTTCTTGGAGCCTCGTTCATTATTTTACTTCTAATCCTTCTTTTCTTTCTGGAAGTATATGGGGACTTGTTTTACATTGAAAAAAGAAAAAAAAAGTCGAAAACACAGTCCATATGGATTTATCCAAGTCTCAAGGACCACCAAGATCCCAAATTGATTTGAAAATAAATTATTTACACCCGTTCTTAAGGGTGAAATCTTCACTGTACCCTCTAAGCTGAAAGTGATTCCCTGGGTGCACAAGCTTGAATATGTGTACATGTACCACCAGATGAAATCAATGAGAACTCACAATGTATGCATACCACAGTGTTTACCTGCTACCCTGAAGTTGCTTCCATGTGGAACTTTTCAGATGGTTTGGTGCCACAGTTCTCCATTTAGTACTCCACAGAATTTGTCCCTATGTTGCATTAATGAAAAGGGAAGCAATAGCCTAGTTTAATGATGAAGCAAAAAGATAATATGAAAAATAAGAAGACAAAGGCCTCAGGCTGACTGACTGTTGCATAAACTTTGATTTCCGATTTTAAACAGTTTAGTTTAAATTTGGCACCCACCACTCATAACACATAACACTCATCCAACCGCTGACACACCCCATTACTCGAATATGTTTCCTGGGTTATTTTTTATTATGCAAGAAAAACGTTTCGGTTTAAACCATCAGACAGACAGTGGTCCTAAATGATGAAGGGCAATTTCAGTGCTCAATGTACAGTCGATGTTTAAAAGCTGACAATATGCTTCTGTGGACATACATGACCAAACCTGACTCCAAAACAGTTGAAACTGTAACTACACAGACAATGTGACCATATTCAAAAGAACCGTGTACTGACAACAGTTTTACAGTGTTCCTGAGCCCAAGTAGTAAAATGTGACAAGCGTAGACGACATGAGCACACAGGACATCTTTGGATATTTTAAGGAATATCCTCCAGCACACATCAATTGGATCAATGACACATCCTGTAACGTGGTTTGGCTCGATGACAACACATCCATCTGAGCCCTTGTCAACAGCAGCCGGATGCCCAACCTGGAGACCGTTACCACGAAGACGCAAATCACCGACCATTCTGGTAAATGAAGCAAAGGTCATCATCTTGGTCAAAGGTCTGATGATGAGAATGATGAAGAGGAAGCGGCTGAGTTGGATGTGGGGAAGGGGGAGACGGGCAAGTAGAATAGCGAAGAGAAGGGCACAAGCATGTGTTTCCCAAAGTGGTGAACCTCACTCTGGCCTTTCTTGTGAATGACTGAGAATGACAATGCCCATTTCATACCCAATCATGATGCTAGCATTGAACCTGTTTACATGTGGAATGATACAAACTGGTGTTTCTTTAAAGCATTCTACAACTTCCCCAATCTTTCATTACTCCTGTTGCACTGTGTTTGAAACATATTGCTGGCATCAAATTCTGAATAAGTAAAGTACCAGTCAAAAGTTTGGACATGCCTTCCCATCACTTGAATGGAAAGGCATGTCCTTCTAATACATCAATTCATCCATCCATCCATCCATTTTCTTCTGCTATTCTGGGGTCTGGTCGCTGTGGCAGCAGGCTAAGCAGGGTATTCCAGATGTCTGTCTCCACAGCAGAACTTTCCAGCTCCTCCTGGGGTATCCCAAGTTGTTCCCAAGCCAAATGAGAATTGTAATCCCTCCATCGAGTTCTAGGTCTACCATGGGGTTGTGCTTGGAAACCCTCCAAAGGCAGGCGCCCTGGAGGGATCCTTAACAGGTGCCTTAACCAACTGCCTTAATCAACTGGCTCCTTTCCACGGGAAGGAGCAGCGGTTCTACTCAGAGCTCCCTTCAGATGTCCGAGCTTCTGATCCTAAAGCTAAGCCCAGCCACCCAAGGAAGGAAACTCATTACAGCCGCTTGTGTCCGCGATCTCATTCCTTCAGGCACTACCCAGAGCTCATGACCACAGGTGAAGGTTGGAACATAGATTGACTAGTTAATCGAGAGCTTCGCCTTGTAGCTCAGCTTTCCCTTCACCATGATGGATCGATACTGCTGACACCACACCAACTTGTCTGTCCATCTCACAACCCATCACTTGTGAACAAGACCCCAAGACACTTGAACTCCCTTGCTTAAGGCAGTAACTCATCCCTGACCTGGGGTAAGCAGCCCACCAAATTCCGGCAGAGAACCAGGCCTCAGATTTGCAGGTGCTGACTCTCATACCAGCCACTTCACACTTGGCTGCAAACCGTTACAGTGTGCGCTGAAGATTACGGAACAACAGAACCACGTCATCAGCAACAGTAGAGATGTGATGTTGAGAGTGTGCATCTCAGCATCACACAGTTAATTTACGAATCATACATATTCGCAAGAGAAGACGTACACTAATGTAGCATTTTTCGTCATAGTCTACTGCAGAATTATAGTAATTGAGTATTGTGTGTGTGTGTGAAAGAGAGAGAGAGTGTGTGTGTAAATAGTCTAAAAAAGATATTATTCAAAATCTGTTTTAAACTTTAAGTTAATGTTTATTTTTCACCAATACTATTTATTGAAGTGTGTTAGTTATTTAATGTGAAGCTTATGTCATATTTTAAATGTTGATGTATTTCAAAATGTATTAAATATGTTCATTCTGTAATTAATTTAAACATTCTTTGAAATTAATAAACTCCATAAACTGAATCAAAAGCTTCAAGATATGACATGGGGCAAAATGGGGGCATTATTGCCCCCTTTGGCAGGGGTATTGGAATGTTTGCTAGTTAGTTCTGCTGTTAAACAATCTTACAGTTGAAGAATATCTTGTGCAATTCAGTATTCCATTAGGACTATACCAAACAAAAGCAACCTCACCAACATTTGATTGAACGAGTCAATCAACCAGATAGCATGTGCCAGATGACGTAAGAAGTCAGATAGGGGAAAGACATTAAGAAATTAATTAAGAAATTATTATTATTATTATTAAGAAATTAATTAGGACTTTGTTTTTAGCACATCACACTGATATAAGTCATGCTGAATTGAGCAGCCAGTTTTTCCTATGTTACACCTTTGTTGAGGTGTATAATAGAAAGATGGTCAACTTTGATTAAGCTCTCAAAACTAGAACAGACTTTAAAAACCATCCAACAGGCAAACTAGCAACAGGTGGTGTGTTTCCCTATGAACAGCGAGGTTCAGTGGTGTGCCTATACATCCTGGAGAAGTCCTGCGTAGTCATTGTTGTGAATGTAGTTAAATGTTATGTAATAAGAGGGTGCTGCAGATGGTTGGACATTGTGTGGTTATTACTCACTCACTTAAAACTCACTCGCCATCACCTTCCTTTCCTCATACTTGCTGTTGCCATAGTGATATAAGAGAATTGGAACTCACTTGGTGTGTGAGCAAACAGGTGTATTCATCTTTGAGAACAAGCCAGAGACAGCTCTAACCTCTCACACCCATTATTCTCACAGATGAGTGTTCCACAGCTGCATTAAGACCATCGTTCTATTCTTAAAAGTGTTGAAAAGTGCATTTATAACCTCTGTGGCATTAACATTTCCCTGGAACCAATAGATGGGAAATTATTAGAAGTCATATACAATGAAATGAAATGAAACATCCATTCATCCATGCATTAGCGACACTATATGTGAAAGGTTGGAGCCAATGCCGGCTGACATCTCCTTTTAAAACCAAAAGTAGAGAGTATTGAAATAGGATTTTCAATTTCACAATAAACCTGAATGAGTAAGTAGTTTGACCACTTGGGCTCAACTGGATATAAAACAACATTGGCATGCTATCACATTACGATATACACATCCTGCTTGGAGCAACACTGGCATTCATTTGGTGTTTCTGGTCACCACATCAATTTAATTCCAACTGTAAGTCCTTTAAGCTATGTTCTGATCTTCAACTCATTATTCTTGTTGCTAAATACTTTCATGTGTTCAATAACTAATTGCTAATGTTGGCTTGGCAGATAGTATATAATGGATGCATCAGCACAGCTCAGTAAAAACGGCTAGAAAATAGAATGGTACTCAGCCGAGCGCTTACCTCGGCCAAAGCCAAACAGTCCATGTCTCTTTATGTCTCCTGGCCCATGGACCACCCTTCCACAGAGTATCATGCAAATCAGTGTGTAATCCTGCCAACCAACCAATGGCTACAGTGTTGGCTGATGTTGAAGCAGGTAATACAGTTGTGACTCAGCGTTGGACAGAAACACTGAGTTAGACAACCTTCCACTCTGCTCACCATTATTAGCCTGCATTAAGCCATCATTGAACGAGGTTCCAATACAAACCAAGGAAGCCTCGCTCTCATCAGAAGTGGCAGCCTCCTGAGATTTTTTTCCTGCATGGCTTGAACAGATTCTCTGGAATGACGTCAGCAGAATAGCTTGTTCATACCGCTCTTCCTTTGACAGTGATGACACACAACATAAACGTTCTTTCCACTGGGAGAAAAAGTCCAACAAGTTAGTTTAACTGTGATGAAACACAGTTTCAGCTGGACTGAACACAAGGGACTCTTGTTTAGCATCACAGATGGCAAACAAAGGAAAATGCACCCCTACAACCCAGCTTTTACCTGTATGACAGTATTTTCTCAACACTGACTTCAAGGTTTGATGCCAACGCTCTAGAGCACCTTGTGAATCAGGATGATACGCACTAGACACAAAGTGAGAGACAACCAACAACTGCAAAATGTGTTGGACAGGGTTGCAGAAAAAGTTGCTTCCTTGATCAGTCTGCACAACTTTTTGCAGACCAAAGGTGGTAGAAAAGTTTGATGAGTAGAAGTGCACATTATCGTTAACAAAAGATGATTACTGGGGTTAATTTGAGGCGATTGATGAACACAGTCAACAATGACATGTTCAAAGGGCTAACCACCCCAGGGATGGGGTACAGAGGGGCTGGAGGCACCACTTGATTTTGCTTCCCCACAATCGTGTTTTGAAATGTTTAAAAACATGATTATATATTTTAGTGACATCGAGTTGACCAGACTACTGGTGCCCATGTGCAAACTCAAATATATGCTGTAATACGTGCCGATGAAAACCACTATGTGGTCAACAGCACCCCAGTCCTCACCTGTATGGCCCGGCTTTGACACCCACTTCTTGGTCGACGACCTCCTTTTATCCCAGATTTTTTTTTACAAATGCAGGCTTTGACAAAAAATTGTTTATTTACAACTTTATAAAGTCAACTGTCAACAAAGGGAATAAACCAACAGAGAGCAAACTTATTTAAAGGAAGAGGCCTTGAGCCACAACAATAGAGCCTCTTACTCTTACTTCCTAAAACACATCCTACAACTCCTCTGAATTCTCTGAATTAGCAACAAATCTGTATAATTCAATCATTATTCACCGAAATTCAATGCAACATTATTTATGTAATCTAAGGTTTAACACAATATCACAATATGCATTATTCCATAACTGGCTGGACAACAAACAGGACTGATTAATCTCAGTCATGGGTGCTTTATGTTTTACTCCCTACAATGAATAAAAAATGAAGGCCTGTCTTTGCTTAAAGGTGCCTGCCTTTCACAATTAGAGCATGAATAATCTACTGTAACCTCAAATGTCAGCAGTGTGTAGAGAGTCTTATGTGTCTTTATAGTATTGAATCATTCTTCAAAGGTCTCTTGATGCAGAACCACAGTGGAACATGCCATGTGTGGAATAAGGAATGTGAGGAGCTGTTCTCCATCCTTTTTACTACTTGAATTCCATATGCACCCCAAATTACAGAAGACGATTGACAATACTTTTATACATCTCCATCAAATGTGAAAGCCTATCAAGTCAAGTCAAACTTTATTTATATAGCACATTTAAAAATAACAGATTGGAGCAGATTGTTAGCTTAGCAATGTTATGTTGTAAGTAGTCAAGCAAAAATATCTTTCTAATTAGTCGCATAATGACAAGTAACCATTTTGTGGGGGGTTGCATGGAACAGAACACCAAATTGCCCAAAGTTATCAGTTCTGAATGATGTCCCTTCTTTAGACCTCTCAATCCAGTAGGAAACAACATTCCTACCCCGTGTCACAGCTGCTCAAATCTGATGTGCTAGCAAGATAGAAAGCGAAGGGGTTTACATATCTCAGGATCTTGTTTATGAGTGATCGGAAAACTGAGTGCGAGAAGGAGAAGACGTTTGGTGTGGCATCAGCAGTTACTTAAGATGTCTGGATCGCTCTGCTTAGGCTGCTGCAACCCCTACCCAACCCCTGATAAGCAGAACTAGATGGATGGATGCTACCATGCTCCTGATTTCATCTCACATTCACACCAGACACATCTGTCTGCATATTTTTTCATGTGGAATCGTTCCTTGATAAAATACAGTATATGTGGGGTCAGTTAAGGAAACTCTTGAGGCTTGTTCTTAAGCAGCTTTACAGATTAAAGGTGCAAAAAGATGCTTTGGTTGGTTGTTGAGGCCTGGACTGGGAAAGCCAATCCAAGGCATCTATATCTGACAACCTTCAAATAAGACTCAAAAATCAACCATAATTTATTCATGCACCTTTAGTATTTAATATATCATTTATAATATCATTTATAACAACAACAACAATAACAACATTCACATCATTTTCCTTGTGTATTCCTTTCTCTCAGTCTATATGCATGTATTGGAAATGTTTGGTCATCACATAGGGGGGCACATTTTTAATCAGCTTATCAATCAATAAATATAATCACTTAAAAATTGGAATAAACTGTGATAATATCTCAGATATTTTATGAGAAGAAAATTGAACTATGAATGGATATTCAAAGACAGCGATGGGATGAAGTGAAACCTCGATCCCTCTTATATTTAACTTTCTTGATGGGTTTGGCACAGATATGATTTTCCTTATCAAGGAAGAGAATTAGGTCCCTCAGTCTTTTGATATTCCCCAGTTTAAGAGTGAGTAAAACAGTGGTTTTATCGAGTTAGTCTGCCTGTCTCAGGTGTATGAGGAGTGAGAATCAATCCAGAGGAGCCAAAGCCTGCAGGAAATCATCTGTTTAATTCTCTGCCCGGCATGAATCCTTTTCCTCCAGCCTCCCCATGACCCTCAGGGGGGATATGGATCAGCATCTAATGAACCACCTTCAATTACACCTTCCTCCACTACTTGCTCTCCACAGCTAACGTAAGAACATGATCAAGTACCTCTGCCTTCCATTTCTGCGGACCCCTGGGCCCTCAGAAGGTTTCCATGAGGTTACCATGGACACAAGAACATGCCAAAAAAGACAAAATTATGAAAGCACTCTTTCTTTATTCTGAAAAAGTTTAGACTCTTTGTGTTGTGGTTGATCTCTCAAAATATTGGGACATAAGCATGATTTCTAATGTGCTTCATGCACAAAAAGTGAGACATTGCAATTTCCCAAGGATTAAATCAAGGAGAAATGAGGAGGGGCAGGCAGCAGTTTTAGATTTAAATAGCACAGTGAGAAGTTGTGCAGAATTTTGGTTGGTGGATCTCTGACTGGTAGAAAGCTCAACCAATCAGACGATGAGTCATTTTCAGTAAACATCGAACAATAAATGAAGATTGCATATGAACACAACACAATAACGTTTACATTCCAAATGCTTGTCTTTATTTTAGAGGAACATTGGTAGACTGGGCAATGGAAGGAACAATTTAAAGTTTTTATTATCATTTTCATTCAACATTTTCAGTATTAAAGTTAAACCTGACTGCACATTGTCACTATGAATACTACTTTCAAACAAACCTTCAAACACCTTCTCATTTGTGTCTTCGATCCTGATCTTGATTTAGAAAATTAAATGTAGTTGGACATAAAATTGTAGCCTGTGCTGCAACAACACACAGACTTGCCTTAATAAGTAGTATTATATTTTTTATGCACCACAGCCAATGTTTGTGTCCCTCAGGACATTATCTGTGGTCAGCTAACCTTTGAAACTCTGAGGAGCTCTAGTCCCATCTTGCAGCTGTCGCCTGTAGAGGTTAGATAACAGATGATTTCATATCCTCCAATAATGTGGCAAATCTTAACCCTCACAGACTCTTTATTAGTCGGTCTGCTTGGTTTCATGCTGCTAAAGATGTGACCTTGATTATCATGGCTGCTCAAAAATGGTTTGCAGTTATTTTTCTGCAAATTCTGCATGGCTCCCAGGACCCGTCGTCCTTTGTCAAATCCAATTGTTCTCATGGAATGTAATTATTGTCTCACTCAGAAATCAGTTCTCCTCACCTTAGGTTAGATATGAGTACGATACACATGGACACACAGCCAGATACACACTAAAAGGAAGTGTCACAGGCTTTTAAAAGTGTGTGTATGCACTTTTATTTTTTAGGTACAAAAAGAAAATACTGTAGAGAAAAAAAAGGGTTTTGTGCCACAATGTATTTTACAGACATGTCTGTCCAGACTCATATTATACTGTATGTATACTGCTCCATTACATGGTGCAAAAACAATCACAACCGACAAGCTTTTGGTGAACACAATGCTTCAGATATGGATGCTGCTGCAAGCTCCTAAGTCTAAAACACAGATGATTCACTCACATCTTCAGCCCAGCAGCACAGATCATCTGCACAATCAGACACGACAAGTGTCACCAAGTCAGTATCCATTCATTTATAACACATGGCCACATTTCCCCCACAGAGTCGTTGTGATGTTGATGATGTTGCCATAGCGACACTAACCTTTCGGAAATAAAATATCATCACTATCCAAGTCACAGTGACGTTGACCTTTGATCACCAACGTCTAATCAGTTCATCATCGAAGTGGACATTTGTGAAATTCCCTCACACAATTCTGAAGGATGGGTTGGGCACACAGACAACGTGCATGAGGCATAAAAAACCTTATTTAGCTTAGTATTTTCTGAGCTTTTTGGTAATTTTTAACGCTGCCAAGAAGGTCATGTGATTTTTTTTTTGTTCCATTTGTTTGTTGGTTTGTTTTTCTGTTTGTCAGAACAATTAGGTAAAAACTACTGGATAGATTTAGCCATGGTCATAGAACAGTAGCATGTAGCATGGGCCAAGAAAGAACCTGTGTTTGTGGAGTGGTTTTGAATCACTATAAATACATATTTTTTTCCAGCTGAAAAGAGCAGTGTTGGTTGAGTGAGCTAGACAATAAATGAAGAGAGGGAGCCGTGTCAGGTAAAATGTCCATAACTCCGCACAACCACACAGGAAGGTGTGAATTCGGACGAAGTCCAGACACCTGCACTGAATGTTTTACTTCAACTCAACTTCCTTGAATTAATTTTATAATCCTAATTTATTGGGAAATCTGGTTTCATCCCACACATAATGATAATCTCCACAGATTGTCTTCTCTTTGATGCCTGAGGCAGCCATGAAGGCACCGTCTCACATATCTCTGGAGAAGCAGCTGTATGCATGAACAAAATGACAGACAAAGTTGCCTTCTCCTGCTGGGTGACAGGTACCGGCCTTCAGAGGGGGGTGCCGGTCTCATAGTCCCAAAATTACATTAATTATAATCTCTTTCAACCATTCACAAAAGGGAACACTGTTACTATTTCCTCATCAACATGGTTATTCTCCTATAGTTCATGTCTAACCTCCAACCTCATCCTCTTCCTTCATTAGCATATCAAGGTATATTTGATGAAGTACAATTAATTTAAACATTTAATTATGGGTTAATTAATGGAATTAGTATTTAATGAACATGTTAGAAATGTGTTAATTTAATCCTGTCAATGATAAGGGTTTGTTTATTTATGTATTTTATTTTTTGAATGCCATAACAGTCCTGACAAGGAGGAAGACAGAAAGACAGAAAGAGGCAGGGATTAATGGAGTATAAAATACATTGTCAGCAGAGCACAGCTTGAATCACAGTGTAACTGGGGACTTGTCTCTAGGACAGATAGCTTGATAATAAACTAGTTATGATACAGTTAAGATGTATCAACAGCCGTGTGTTTGACACCTTGTTCAGTCTGGTCTCAGAGACGTTCCACTGTGTCCCTATTCCAAGTCCCCGCAGATGATTTTAATGTGGCTTCAGTTCATATATATTCACATTGGCAGACAAGAGTGAAACTTTACCTTAAACATGGTGGTTGATCATAACACGTTTCAGAACATTTTCAGTGCTAATATACAGTATGTTATCGTCCTACACAGTTTGTATTTATTGCTAATGGCACTAAGACATTTTAATTTGTGGAAGCACAGTCTTTTTGGTTGGATTAGCCTATTATATCTTTAAATTTATTTCAGGGAGGGAGGGAGAGGGATTGACTGCTGGGTGAGCTAGATTGAATTTTAATGAGAGAGAGAGAGAGAGAGAGAGAGAGAGAGAGAGAGACAGAGAGAGAGACAGAGAGAGAGAGGTGCATTGTTCTGCACAGGCCTGGGCCAACATTAAATGAGCTGTATCCTCATAAATGTACTTTTCTTTTGTTTAAAAAATGAAACAATTGTTTAGTTTTTATCGAGTATCCACAGGTAGATAAGAAGAAGAAAATAAATCAAAATTAAGACATTCTATACCCTCCCAGTCATTTAGGATGGGTCAGATGTATAAGTGAGTGGGCACAGACCCATTTGACCCTCTCGCAATGCATCAACTGTCTGAAAACCCATCCAAGTAATCTCACCTTAATATTTTTATTAGCCTTATCCGGATCTCACAATATATTGACAGGAAGCAGCTTTGAATACTTGATTTATATGGCACAGAGTAAAGACAGAAGTTGGTGGAGGTTCCTTGCTGAAACCAGCTACTGGCACCGCTCACTAAGAGGCTGGCGGTGTGACATGAGAACCTGGTAGTTGTTGTCTATAATGTAGAAACCCACAGTCAGCTACTGGCTCAGCTGGTTATTAGCTTTCAGAATCTGGTAAGTAGAACATTGAGGCTGGCAACTTACTCGATAAGCTACTGGCTCTGCCAATGATTAACTTTCCGAAACTTTTAATTAGCATGCCAAGACTAGCAACCCACTGCACCAGCGTCTGGCTAGGCTGGTCATGAGCTTTCCAAAGGTGGTAACCCCAATGCAGAGACGAGCAGGCTGGGTGTCATGTCATTTGCATATCATTTAGGGCTATCAGACCAGTGGAGAAAAAAGGTTGCTGGGTTAGCAACAAATTTTGCCAAATATTTTCTTCCTATTTTATATTGCCAATAACACTGGACAGATACATTATTCTAGGATCTTTCAATTAGTGTGTGAAATTCTAACACTGCCTGCTTAAACTATTTTGTTTAATAAAAAAGCTGAAGCAGGTTAAACATACATTTTCACTCCCGTTTTAATCCCATCCATTACATAGTACACATTTTATCGCTACCATAATCATCAGAAACTGAAAAACCGTACATTTTTATTGAGTACATTTTAAATGTATTACTTTATACTTTTACATGAATATGTCATGATTTAAATTTTTACCTAGAAAATCTGTTCTGTGTATTTGAGTAGGACATTTAATGTCCTGGTGACACAGACACCGTAGATAATCTGCACGTCCGGCAGACCGTGACATAAAAATGATCATTCTGATTAGACTGAGTAGTGGTGGGTACAATCTCTAATAATAATCTAATAAAAATATTAATTATGTTCCCTGCAGCAAACCCCACCACCTCCATCTCCCCATTGAGAGAAACATCATTCAGAAGGCAATGCAGTCTACAGGTGTAGAATTTCCATGAGGGTCTGGAGCTGGAGTGGATGGTGGGTGGATTTAGTTGTACATTGGATCCAAATGGTGTCAGAACAGATCACTGCATCACTATCCCACTATTGTTAATAAGCTAACTTTTGTCTGAGATTCCTCAGCAGCTCTGCTGATTGTTGATAGATACTGTAGGCATATTGTTCTGGTGACTATTGGCAGTTAAATAAAACTACAGCTCATATGCAGATGTAATACCATGGCTACAGGAATCTATTACACCGACCATCTAGTCCGTATCAGATCTTTCTCAGATATAATTAGTTTGACTATTATATTCAAAATATTCATAGAGAATTAAAATGCCACTTGACAGCTGTGCTTGAATGGGTAAGCTAAATGTAATGTGATTACTCTAATGGTCAATGTCAAAATAAGAATCACAGTCAGAAATACTTAATGGGTCTCTGAAGGGAAACTGGTTCATATTACACAGAACACAAATATCCAATAGACAAAATAGAATAAAACTAAAAGAAAGTAAAATTTATATTTGTATTATAATAAACTATATATGTATTTATGTATGTAAATAATAAAATAGGAAGAGAGGTATAAATATGTGAGATCATACTATATAACTATGGTGTAAATCATATTTAAATAATATCTAAATAGATAATGTACAGTATAAATGTTCCACTATTACACAAATGAATAACTCAACAATTAGACAGTTGAATAATATTTGTCTCACATTTTTAGCAGCAATGCCACACACAATTTGTCACAAAGGAGACACAAATAACAAGTACTAACAAGCAAACAAAAACAAAATAGACTAATTTAAATGATTTACAATAATTCCCATTTATGCACAGTGACAGTAACACACTGGATAGGTCCTATCCTCCAATAAAATACGAAAGAAGAAGCTATGCTGGTTAAGCCTTTAGCTGTTCCAGCCTTAGTATGATAGTTAGCAGTATTGGAAAGTTAATGATCATAGCTGATCCAGTGGGTTTAGTAGAATTGGAAAGTTAATGATCATAGTTGATCCAGTGGGTGGTTAGGTTAGAGAGTCACCACCCTGATCAAATAAAAAGTAACCCTCTCAATTCCCACTGCCCTGATCTCATTTCCTATCAACGACCTCTCAGTTACCAGCAATGGCTGATATTTGGCCAAATAAGTAGCTGCTTCTGCAAGGATACAGTCTTCTGCATCTCCTTAGTGCTCATAATGTTGTCCTTTACGCTACACCATAGATTTTAAAACCAAGCAGTGACTGTGGTGTGAAAACATACAGCAAAAATCAGCAGGGCAATAGATTAGCAGTTTTGGTTGATGCCTTTCCATTGACCGTAGACCACTTCCAGTATGACTAGTGGTTTAAGCTCACATCTTTCAAAGCAGGTCCAATGTAATTAGAGAAGGTTGCTGAAGGTGGAGACAAGATGAATGGATCTTCTACTTTAGCAATATGTATATGTCTCTTTCACTTTTATTATTCTAGCATGCAACATTCATATTTTCCTTCCTGCTGCATTCAAGCTCACTATCTTTCTAAAGCAATCTGGACTTTATTTTTGGTCACTTGTCATTAATCATTGTGGCTCTGCTTCTGCTTTGTATGCCGGGTGGGGAAACTTTCCTGAAGCCTGGTCAACAGTGTGTCATTACTTATTGTCTCACCTTAATATCCCAGGCCAGTTTATCTCACATTGAATAACTTCAACAAGAGCAAATATCAGTCACACTAGTCAACATTAGATTCTGTTGGATTGATGGTGGCATAGAATAAATTATTTTCCCTGTTAGCACTGACATGCTATGGTTGTTGCACCGTAGTGTTCAAGGGGATATTCAGGCACCAGTTAGTGATGACTCAGCCATGATTGTGTGCAGGGGTCAGGAACCAAACTAACTGATTTTACGGTATGTAATTATCCAAGATGATAGCAAGTTGAATAGTAATCTGGACATCAGACTACTCTCCATCAATATACATGTGTAATAAGAAATCAATACTCAATCATAAGCCATTCATGTGAATAAAACTTACTTGCCCATAAGTCAAAAGGTTTTCTCACACCTTGTTTTGCTGCGAGCCCAGTTTACTCACACA
Organism: Chaunax sp. Z400; assembly: GCA_037577475.1. Taxonomy (NCBI): domain Eukaryota; kingdom Metazoa; phylum Chordata; class Actinopteri; order Lophiiformes; family Chaunacidae; genus Chaunax; species Chaunax sp. Z400. The sequence goes on along the minus strand of CM075188.1, from coordinate 1,664,831 downwards.
ATATTGTTTCTCCAACTGACCCCGACTGACAAATTTACAAAACTAAAATCCTTATGGTTTAAAACTCCTAATATAAAGAGTCAAAATTCATAGATGGTTTTCTGTAAAACACTTCAGAGATGCGATAGTGATAGATGAGGGAATGCTTTTTGCACCACAGCTGCTGCACCATTCTTAGCTGTAAGGGTATCATTTCTGCAAGGGTACTCATCATCTGATGAATATGCTGAATGCATTCCCTTCCTTATTTCAAACTATTTTAAATCCAGCCTATTTTTCATGTTTACATGCTAGCAGCAATGTGAAACCACGTGCATTATCATCATATAGTTTCTCCATTGTGGTGATAGTTTTTCTAGATGGTGAAAACCATCACTTTCAATAAAGCTGAGGAAGCATGACTTTAGCTATCATCTGTCAGACGATGGCCGTTGTTTATTCTGTACGTCTAACATCAAACTTATTTTGTCTGCTAACAAAACTAGTCATTGACTGTTGAACTGTGGACAGACCTTGTTCTGGGTGCTTTGACCTAAAAGGATTGTGCATTGTTGTGGTAGACTTGTGATCAGATAGTTTTACCTGGCAGAGTATAGTATTTTCTGCACCTCATTTTCCTTGATTTATTCAAAGGAGTTCCACTGAAACTTTTATTGACTACCATGCCTCTGCTGTCTGCCTTGTGGTCATGGCACAGCCCTTCTACATTCAGCCTGTTCACTCCCTATTAACTCCATTCGACCAAAATCGGCTGCAATTCACCCAGAGGGCGATCGCAAAGGAGTCCTAAATGAATGGGAGTGAATGGAGCTGAACGGCTTACATATCAGATCCGATTATATATCAGAAGTGAAATAAAAACAAACCAATGTTCTTTCGTTTTTCTTACATTGAAGATGATTTTGCCCACAAACCGCTAACATTCTGCTAATGAATGCTGATTGGTCAGTTAAGGATTTACGACTGATTGCGACCCGACATCCTTCCTCGACGTATCCTGGAGTCTACAAACGTTTTCTAAATGATATCTAATGAATCTCTAAAGGAGGACCAGGAGGACCTTCGTTTCTGACAGACAGATGTAGATCTGGTTCGTGTAGCAGAGATATTCCTAAGACTACTAATGCTGTATATGTATTGGTTATTCACAACAACTGAAGCAGCAAAAAAAATATCTAATGGACTGATATTTATAGTATCAACTCATTATATCCAAAAAATGATGACAATTGGCAGAAAAACATTTTTTTCACCATGAACGTTTAATTTTGGGGCTTCTGCTCCATTGAGCTCCATTTATTTTGGACAACCTCACTAGCGCCGCCTACATACCCAGACGTTCTGAGAGTGGACTGTCTCTATGCTATTAGAATATCTCTGGTAATAGTACGTCTTTTGTTTATATAGTTTGCAAACATGTAGTTGTACTACTGCCATCTTCTGGCAGTATAGTACTGCATTACAACCGGGCACAAGTAAAAATAATGGTAAAGCATTTTTATGATGATAATTGCGTATACTAATCGATTTTTTATGAACCAATGACTATTTGAAAATCAATGCCCATTCCTACTGTATATTACATCATCAGGGTTTCATTGTAGCACCCAGAGGGAAATATTATTATATTTATATTATATTTATATATATATATTATTGTACTAATACAACATTAATGGGAACTTCTGTTGTTTCCTACTTCATGTACAAAAACTAACTTTTAACGCTGTTTTATGATGTGTTTTAAATATTTCAGGGAGGAAATATAAGTACAAGAACAAACAACAACACAATGAGATACAGAGTTGCTGGTGACAGGATCTTACTGAGGTTTATGTGAACAAGCATTCCTACATCATCATGTCATCATGTCAAGATGAAAAAATCCTTTATTAAGGCGTTGTGTCAGATTGAAACCACTGTTCCTGTGCTCACATGACAAAAACTGTGTGGTTGCAGGTTGGGTTTGAGTTCCCAAACCTCCTAAATCCTCTACTCCAATTTTCATTTTTTCCATGTTTATTGGGCAGCACTGTGATGAAGTGTGCCTCCTAGGCTGCTTTTGGGAGGATGTGCCTTTCTTTACCCTTTCAAGAAAAATACCACAGGCCTGTGCATATTATTAAAAATGACTAAAGATTCTTATTTTCTGTTACAGAGAGTGTTTTTTAGCACAGTTGCTGGCAGCAATACTTGGCGGCCTCCTTGGCATCATTTCACCTTCGAACTTGTCTAAATCCTGCAGATTTTGGTGTAATGGAAAGGAACCACCTTTCTGCAGCAGATGAGATCCTGTGTTTTGATCCGTTTCCCCCATAGGGTCCCTCAGCAGTGCTCATTTAGCAGCCGAGATGATAGAAGCATGAGATAGCATTACCAGTGCCTAATAGGATCCAGCATGCTTTCTATTGTAAAGACTGTTACTCTGCTGTGAGAGAAGATGGGGTGTGGGTGTGTGCCAGATGTTTGTTGACGTGTGTGTCTGTGTGTGTGTGTGTGTGTGTGTGTGTGTGTGTGTGTCTGTCTGTGTGTGTGTGTGTGTGTGTCTGTGTGTGTGTCTGTGTGTGTGTGTGTGTGTGTGTCTGTGTGTGTGTGTGTGTGTGTGTCTGTGTCTGTGTCTGTGTGTGTGTGTGTGTGTCTGTGTGTGTGTGTCTGTGTGTGTGTGTGTGTGTGTCTGTGTGTGTGTGTCTGTGTGTGTGTGTGTGTGTGTGTGTCTGTGTGTGTGTGTCTGTGTGTGTGTGTCTGTGTGTGTGTGTGTGTGTCTGTGTGTGTGTGTCTGTGTGTGTGTGTGTCTGTGTGTGTGTGTGTGTGTGTGTGTCTGTGTGTGTGTGTCTGTGTGTCTGTGTGTGTGTGTGTGTGTGCAGTCAATGTCACACTCAAAGGCAGTGGCTCATTCAGCCTGTGCAGCAGCAGTCAGAGAGAATGAGGCAGAACCTCTTACATCTTCAAATGAACAAACAAAACAGACCTAAGTTAAGGGCAACAGATACAGTTTGGTCAAAAATCAAAATAATTAGTGCAGCTTTAAAGTTTTAGTCACTATATGAAAATGCTTAGTTTCATGAGCAAGAGGAACCAATGAAAATCCAGAAGTCAGACAGTGTTTTGTCAACAAATGCAACAAACTTGTGATAGCTCATTTCTCTTAATTTCTCACACCAAATTAACATATCATCATTCTATTCCATTTGACTGCGTTCATCTTCAAATCTCATTTGCATATCAAAACAAATGCAGAGAATAACCCAAATTCGATTCAGTATGCTGACTTTTCTTTTCATTTCCATATCCTCTGATATGCAGGCATAAATAGCCACTGTTAATGGAAAAAAACAAAGGAGGCAAAAAAAAAAGCATTATTACATTATGGGATGTATACTATATTGTGAAAGCGCACTGTCAACCCATTGTTGCGCTGTACATTGACTGAAGTGAAAAGCCACAGCCATTATTCACAGCCATCCAGCACTCAATTAACACTCCATTTGCATTATGGCAGAGCTCTGCTGCCGCCCCTTGATTAATATGTCTCCTTCTCCCTTGCCAGTCAATCATGAATCATCCTCTCTGCCAAAAGACGCTCCACTCCCCTGCTGGGAGGAAGAGGGAAGGAATGAGGAATGAGGGAACGGAAAGAAATCGTGGAGCAAGAATAGGAATGGAAACGAAGGAATTCAGTCAGTTCTGACAGAGAAAGGTGGGAGGAATTCAAAAGAAGAGTTGGAGAAAGAGGGGGGGAGGGAAGGCTGGAAGCAATGACAGAGTAAGGGGGAAATGATGAACGAAGGGGATATGATGAAGGGAGAGGAGTAAAATATGATAGAGGTAAGACTGAACGAGGGACAGGGGAGTTTTATGAGGAAGAAAGATTGGATGGAAACCATTAAAGATGGACATGAAAGAATCAAAAGGATTAGGAGACAGGCAGAAGGAAAAGAGGATGGAGGAGGGGAATGTGTGATTAGGGAGATGAGGTGGTTATGGATGCAAAAAATTAAATACTGGAGTACGCCAAATGCAAATAGATTGGAAGACAACACTAGATAAAATGTCTGAGGCCATACTATTCTGCTGCAGAACGGTGGTTTGCTCCCATCATGTTTGGAGTATGTTGCTCCCCCAAGAGAAGGAGTTCAAATATCTTGGGGCCTGGTTGACAGTGGTACGTAAGATGGAGCAGATGCAGTGTCAGCAGTAATGCATGCATATTGCCAGACTGGTGAAGGACCTTAGTCTGAGGGGAAGACTCATGATTTGCCAGTCAATCTGTATTCCAAACCATCACACATGGTCATGGATCGTGAAATAAGGGCTCGCCCTTGGAGAAATGGTGAGAAGCTCAGACATGGAAGGACCTTAGGGTAAAACTGCTGCTCAGTCACGTAGAACGGAGCCAATTTAGGCCATTCAACGATCTGATTAGGATGGATGCCAACTAGACACTTCCCTTTGGAGGTACTGTGTTTGTATTGTACTGAGAGAAGACCCTTTCGGCAACCCTTCGACATGCTGAAGGAATCACAGCCACAGTTCAAAAGCATTTGTAATGCTGTGCAAGCACAAGTAAGAACGGACAACAATGATTTTCAAATGAACTGTGTTTACCAACAACAGATTTACGAACTCTTCCCCTGCTCATTTAGAGACAGTACTATGCATGTCCAACGTGGAAGAATCCTCCTTGACAATTCTGTTCTCAACTGTTCTTCTATTTTTTGAATTCCACAAGGTTCAAATATGGAACCAAACCTCCTCTCATCATAATTATCTCTGGTCAACCTGGTTAGCCATTTCAACTTTATCTCTCACCACTTCTATGCAGATGACATGGGACTATATTATACTGTATTTATTTATTTTCTTTCATTTTCGCCAAACAATTTGACCAATATGGACACCTTTAAGGTCTGCCTTGTTGCTATTAAGTAAGTGATATCAGTCAGTGTCCTTCACATAAATGCAGAAAAAAATGTAGGTTCTCCTCACTGGTCCAAACAAGTTTGTCACAGAAGTCAAACCCTGTTGCGGCCCTCCCTACAGCAGTATCAAAACCTCCAAAAGAAACCTTGGTATAATCTATGCCTTGCATATTAACAAGTTCATACAAACTTGATTTCTCCAACTCAGGAGCTTCACAAAAATAAAACTAATGTCATAAACAAGAAATCTAGACATGCTCATCCAATGCCTCAGCCAACTTACTGACAACTTGTCCAAAGCAACCAACCTCCATCTTCTATCCCAAATCACCTTGCATGCCTTCATTTGCTTTGCATTATTGACTTCAAGTTACTTCTTATCACACACAAAACTTTTGCAGCCTTTCCACCTCTAGACTACTCGGATCAACTGACCAAGGTCTTACATGTCCCCTTTCCCTCAGAGTGCAAAGGGAATCTGGAATTTTCCCAAAGGCTTTGAAAACTGCAGTCGTCAAGCCTCTCCTAAAGACCTATCTTGATGTGAACAGCAGCATGTGTCAAACCTACTGTTTTTAGGTAAAGTTATTGAAAATGTTTTTACAACTTAGCAACTCTTTAACACAAAACAATTACTGTGATAACTTTCAGTCAGGATTTCGGCCCCAGACAGCACTGAGACTGCACTCATAAAGGTAATAAATGACATTCACTTGAACACTGACTCAGGCAAAGTCTCTGTTCTAGTACTATTGAACTAAGTGCTGTTTTTGACTGTGGCATTTTTTTATTAGAAAACTTGGTAGGTCTCTCTGGAACTGTCCTTAAGTTGTTAAAAATCATGTCTTCATGACAGGAAGTACTTTGCTTCGATTGATAACTGTGTGTCAAAGCAAGTGGTCAATTTTGGTAACTTATTGTTAAGTATTTATATGCGTCCATTAGGTCAAATCATAAAAAAATAATAAAGTAGCCAACTATAATTATGCAGATGACACATTAATATACATATCACTTACAGCAGGCGATTATGGACTGGTCGAATCACTGTGCCACTGCATGTGTTGAACAAATCGATGACTGGTTGCAGCAAAATTTTCTCCAACTCAATAGAGATAAGACCGACATAATTGTCTTTGTGCCATGGAAGGAGTCCAGAGAGAAATCTTGGTGTTGTTCTGCACTCAGATTTAAACTTTGACAGCCACATCAAATCAATAAACTCATCTGCTTTCTATCTTTTAAAAAAAAACAATAATGTCAAGAAGGGCTCATCCATGCCTTTATTTCCAGCAAGTTAGATTACTGCAAAGGTCTGTTTATAGGGCTTTCAAAAAAAAAGCAATCTGGCAGCTTCAATATATTTAGAATGTCACTGCCAGGGTCCTGATGAAAACTAGGAAATATGAACACATTACTCCACTTCTAAAATCATTACACTGGCTACCTGTCACTCAAAGAATTGATTTCAAATGTTTGCTGCTTGTATATAAATCAGTCTGTGGCTCAGCACCCACATACATCTCTGCATGTTTGTGGCATATGACCCTCCAGGACCCAAAGGACGTCAGCGGCTGGCCTACCGGCCAACCCAAGAGTTGAGGAAACATGGTGAAGCAGTGTTTTCTTATCACACAACACAGATCTGGAATAAGCTATTTTTAAACTAAATTCTAAATATGTTGGATCAATGCATCTCTTCTCTGCACATAAGCCATTTTTAATGGTGAACTTTAAATTGAAAATCATTTAGTTTCCTTTCATTTGTAAATATCTGTTTATCTATTTATGATTTTTATTACTCTGTAAAGCACTTTGAATTGCCCAGTGTATGAAATGTGCCATACAAATAAAGTCCCTTGCCTTGCCTTGCCAAAATCCCTGCGATAAATAAATATTCAGGGAAATATTCATTTGGTGCTTCAGTTATGTGCAAAGGTGTATAAAAATACATGTGAGCAGAGCAATATCTAGCCTACTAGAGAACAAAGCCCTCATAAAAATCTGTAATTTCTTTCTTTCCACTGATTAGATCATGTAGTATTATGTATACTGCTTATGGAATAGGCAGGTACTCATTTCAAGGACTGATCTCCAAAACTGCAGGTCTTGTTGGGTGTTCCTGGTCTACAGTGGTTAGTAACTACCAAAAGTGTTCTAGGGAAGGACAACCGCTGAACCAGCGACAGGGTCATGGGTGCTTGAAGCTCATTGATGCATGTGGGGAGTGAAGGCTAGTCTGTGTTGTCTGATCCCACAGAAGAGCTACTATAGCACAATTTGCTTTGCATGTGAGCATCAGAACCGGACTATGGAGCAATGGAATGGAATGGTTTGAGTAACACAACAATGAGCTCAAGGTGTTGACTTGGCCTCCAAATTCCACAAATCTCAATCCAATCAAACATCTGTGGGATGTGCTGCACAAACAATGGAGGCCCCACCTCACAGCTTACAGGATTTTAAGGATCTGCTGCTGACGTCTTGGTACCAAATACCACAGCACACCTTCAGAGGTCTGGTGGAGTCAGAGCTGTTTTGGTGGCCTATATTAGGCATATGGTTATGATGTTATAGCGAATCAGTGTATTTTCCCCTATGTATGTTTTTGGAAATAACATCATAACACTGTGTGTCTTTAAATGTCACATTCACTCCATTTCAGTGTCTTTATAATAATGAGATTATGTGTTAATACAAGGTTTTAGCGAGTGTTAGAGTAATCCCTCTATATTTCTTACAGGTGTGAGCCCATACCATAGTCAAGCCACACTGCTCGATGTTGAACAATTCATCTGAAATGTGTGAAGACACATCCTTATATGTCAAGCTCAGCGGTGGGGAGAAGATCTACCTGCCAACAATTTAATGAAAATGTCACTGACTTATACCTCCATGTCTTCGTTTCATAGACGCTCCACTGAGCACATTAGCATAGTAGCCAAGATGCATTCACAATTCTCCTTAACCGTTCTCATTCAACTCTGCTGCAATAACCTCCATTCATTCTCCTCTCTCCCTTCCCTAATCTCCTGCATGCATGTGTTGGTGCTCACTGTTTGAACCCTGCGCGCTTGTTTCATTAAAACTAGAATAGGGCCTGCACAAGGCTTTGAATGATCTTTTACTTTATCTTGACATAACACAGCCATGGCCCTGTGAAGCCATGGACTGAGGGTTAATGGGAGCCATGACAGCCAAAACCATTCCATCAGCAGTGGTCGTCTGCTGAAAAGGTCAGCCTCCGGTCCATACAGCCAACCAGACAGAAATGTCAGTGTAGGCGAGGGGAAAGTAAGGAAAGGCCTATTGTTGGAAGTGGAGTGAATGTATATTTCATATCTGTGCTGAGTTAAGGTCACATTTTTAGATTGATAATATTTTACAAAATCTCACAAACAAACATATGTGGTAGCGTGGCTGTGGCCTCAAACCTTTTCTGTTTGGAGAGGGAAATAGAACAGAAATGTCACGCAACTTACTGTGCATTCACACCAGAGGCAACACAATCCATAATCCTCCACTGGCTTTGGAAGACTGGCTTGTGGTGGTAGACCATTCATACACAGAATCAGAATTACATTCATTGTTAAGTACACTTTACACTTTAAGTAAAGGGGCATTAATAGGATAAAGGAGATTTAAAGATATTGAAAATATTGATAAATGTAATAAAAACAACAAAAGTAACAATAAAATATGATCAAATAATCAGACTTATGGAAGGGACTTTTGTCATAAGAGTGGGAATGTGGAAAATATTGTCTATGGGATGTGCAAAGTTCAAGTATTCTGTGTAAGGAAAATGCAGGAGGAGATTGTGACCATTGGCAGGGTTGGTAGCAGTTTACCTCCAGGAAGGTATTTTGCCCTCTTGCATGCCAGTCCCACCAACCCCCCACCCAGAAAAGACTGTGGTAAACATGTTTTTTGTTTGTTCTAAAAAGATGTTGATCTGTTCATTTCAGGTCATTCAGGCTTCAATAATAGCCTGGAAACACACTGTGAGTGTATTTGTCCCTGATCTGGTTCATTGGGGCCTTCAGGGTCTCTTGACGGTAATCAGCTGCTCTTTGACAGGACACAATCAACATCTCTTAACATGGCCAAGAATCCTGTCCCTAACAACCATTTAAGGTGAGTCAATTAGTTTGATTGTGACCACAATAAACCATGGTCAACACCCATACAAGACATCAATGCTGAGTTCTGCAAAATGTTGTTTGAAGACAAAGGACAAGGAGGACATCATAAGGAGGACATCACCTCTGTCCCTGCCGGAGCCATCTTACAGGTAAAGTCCTGGTTCTCCCTGTTTGTAAAATGAGATCATGACTTCTAGATAAACAGGATAGGAACGACTTTTTTTAAGAGTATCGTAAAATAAGATATTCATAGAAAGGATGCAGACTGTGCAAAGGGCAGTCACTTAAAGGAATGTTATTTTGGTTTCTCTGATAGCTGGTCAAGAGGAAAATGAACTTTTTAACTGAAAAACTTTATACGTCTTTTTTTTATTTAACACTACATTTGCAGAAAACTAGTTCTCATCATGATATAGAAATGTGAAGGACTGAGTCCCGTCTAGATAAGATCCCAACATTTTCAACAATTCTTTCATGGAAAAAATATTAAATATTTACATAGTTTAATATAAAATTGACATTTTAAAAAAAATTGTCCTTTATTTTTCTTGATTCTCTTCTATCTTCTTTGATCATTTTTACCCCTTTGTTTTAGTCTTATTTTGTCAGTTTACCTTTGGGATGTGATGTTGTTTTCATATTATCTTACCTTTATGATCTTCTATTTATATATTATTTATACTTTGTTTGTAAATGGCTTATACCTTTGCTTTGACTCCCTGGATTTTGGATTACTGCTTGTGTTGTGAGGATTTTTGCCTTTGCTACTCTTGGTTGATTGTGATGCTTTTTTTAATGCTTTTTTCTTCTCTTTTTTCCCTTGACTTCCTCAGTACTCCAAAAGTGTAATCTCATCAGTTTTTCTGTTAAATCCCTGGACAGTACTGATTCTGCTGATTCATAGTATGTTAACAGTTTTTGTTTTGGTGACTTCTTAGCATTCTGCACATTCAACTTTAAATTAATGACCATTCCTAGCTTGGTGTTCAGAAGAAATAATTTTTTGCATTCTTTTGGGGTTATTGAAATACCAATTAGAGGATTCTGGATTTTCTTTTAAATCTGTGCTTGGTGTTTCGTGTTTCTCCTGGGTCTCCTCTTTTGCAGCTCAATGGAACATTTAAGTTTGAAGGTGTGTTGCAGCTGTAATAAAGACCAGGTGTCTCCCATCATTACATCCAATGCCCTCCTGGGATACACTCCAACCTTCTGCATCCCGGACTATAACGTAGAAAACAATGAACAGCAACGTGAAAGCAATTTCATTTTTATTCAAACAAGCTAATGGATGTGCTCTGCACTCCAAGACGTGTATGAGTGTGGTTATGGTCTCTGCTGTTGCTCAAAGAAATGTAACAGATGTGGAAGGAAGCATTGCATCATAACCCTGTGGTCGGTATAGGCAGCCAGTCGATGCAGTGAAACCAGATGGGATTAGGAAAGTTTTCTCGCTCAGAGAGAAAGAAAATATATTATTTTATTTGGCCTTCATGCAGAATGATGAATGAGTGTCAAACTAAGGCAAATATTCTGCCCCTCTTTCTCCTCATCCCTCCATCAGGTCTTTCCCTGGCCACTCAAACCAGACCAATGTCCATTTCCTACATTTCCTGGGTCATGAAAATTTCATCGCTCCATAGCCATTGTTAGCTCAAGGATGTATTTGGGTGGAAAACCCAGGGGATGTCAGCTCCTGCAACTCTGCCTGGAACATAGACAGACAATTGGACCAATAGAGGCATTGCTCTCTTGGATGTCTAACCATAGTATCACTCCTGTCTAGGGACCCTGCTGGCAAAACACAAAAAGGCCTGCAGCCCATCAGCCTGAAGCAGCTGTGGGTCCACTGAGAAAAGACTGGTGGCTGTTGAGCAGCTTGTAGCATCTGTCAGATATCACTCTGTGATCTATAACAATGTTCTTAATAGTGTTTGTCTACAAACACCTCTGTCTCAGTGTAATGCTTTTACCAATAGCCCACTTTACAGTACAGGCAGCTATGGACCTCTTAAGGGATGATTTTTCTGGCAATCAGAACACTTAATCAGAGTTCAAGAAGCCACAGACACCAATTCCATTAATTGCTTTCAACCTGCAGTTCTCTCCCTTCAATGGAAATTTCCAATTTAGAACCATTTCATTTGATTTTATTTCGTTCTCATTCAGCAGAGCAGCGAGCCATTCTGCTCAGGGCAGCAGCCAAATTGCAAGCATTAATCATTTCACAGTCATTATCAGCATTTTAAAGGTGAAAAAGCAAACAAATTGTTTTTCATTTGGACCGAGCTTAATGGGACTGTTTTCTCGTAATTTGCAGCCTCGGAGCATAACACAAACAATTAAGGGTAATTGGTTAGTCGCCTTATCTGTTCCCAGTCTGCACATTATTCAGTCTTTAATAAAGAATCACCTCAAATCAAGAAGGTATAATCCTAGTAATAGAGTTGATTTTTTTTTTGTAATACATTAGATACTAGATTGATGTATTTGATATGTCGTCTTAAGGTTATTCTATTCTACAGAAATGTAAATGCAGAAATAAAAGGCTTCTAACTAATGTACATGTCTTCTTTTCACTTCATGAGTCACATCACATCCCTGCCCACCACACCACACATTATTATACCATATAAGAATGAATTACACACTTGGTAGCTTCAGTAGGCAAATTTAATGTAAAAACATTATTTTCTCATAAGACGAACTCACAATGGCTGGATTAATATATGAATAGTGTCCCAATCTATATCAATCACACACACAAAAATAACTTTTCACTCCTCCACAGTCTCATCTAGACATGGAAATAGTACTGGTTTTAATTTGTCCTGGATTTAAGCTGCGTATGAGGCTTTGGCAGTTCTGAAAGAGAGCGATGGATATTTAGTTTGTGGTGCTCCCGTCAAACAGCAGCCCTGCTAGCGGCTCTGTGAGGCTGTACTGAGACAGTAGCAGTGATTTAAGTTAAACAGTAACGTCAGACATGCTGCTGTTTGTTCACTAAATGCAAAGTACAGCAGAGGCTTTTGGGAAAGTCATGAATTTTGAAGATATTTAGTCATAAACTAATTGGACAAGTTATGGATGTATCTACTACTATGTGAAAAAAGTGAGTTAGATATTAAGGCCTTTGTGTGCTTTAAAGGAAACTGGAATAAACTTGACATAGTAATGATTTTTTTATATATATTTTTATTTTTATTATATTTATTATTAATATATTTTATATATTAGGAGATTAAAACATCAGAGAATATTAAACGGTACTCATCACATATTACCACAACCCATGGTGATGTCTTCACATTGCTTGTATTATCCAATCAACAGTCTAAAAACACAAGATGTTAAGGTCCATTAGTCAATTAAACTTTATAGGTGGAGATTATGATTTACACTGAATTGCCATGTCAAATGCTGCTTTAAGAAAAAACAAGTATCCTTACTGACATTAACAACACTGGTTAATAGTTGCATCAAATATAAAATGATTTTTGGACATTAGATAACCATATAGAAGACTCTGCTCATTTGTTGTCTTGCTTCTAGACAAGGTGACCAGACTAAGTTTAAACTGTTAAACCTGTTTAAAAGGCAGGAAAATGCATGTACGGGATGGATGGATGGATGGAGAGATGGATAGAGATAGACGGATGGACGTTGTATACATATATACAGTATAATGTACACATATATACAGTATAATGTATACATATATACAGTATAATGTATCCATATATACAGTATAATGTACACATATATACAGTAAGTATACATATATACAGTATAATGTACACATTTATACAGTATAATGTATACAGTATAATGTACACATATATACAGTATAATGTATACATATATACTGCACATATATACAGTATAATGTATACATACATACTGTATAATGTACACATATATACAGTATAATGTAACAAATATACAGCATAATGTACACATATATACAGTAAGTATACATATATACAGTATAATATACACATATATACAGCATAATGTACACATATATACATCATAATGTACACATATATACAGTATAATGTACACATATATACAGTATAATGTATACATATATACAGCATAATGTATACATATATACAGTATAATGTACACATATATACAGTATAATGTGCACATATACAGCATAATGTACACATATATACAGTATAATGTGCACATATATACAGTATAATGTACACATATATACAGTATAATGTATACATATATACAGTATAATGTACACATATATACAGTATAATGTATACATATATACAGTAAGTATACATATATACAGTATAATGTACACATTTATACAGTATAATATATACAGTATAATGTATACATATATACAGTATAATGTACGCATTTATAAGAGATAAGATAAGATAAGATAAGATATCTTATACAGTATAATATATACAGTATACTGTACACATATATACAGTATAATGTATACATATATACAGTATAATATATACAGTATAATGTACACATATATACAGTATAATGTATACGTATATACAGTATAATGTGCACATATATACTGCACATATATACAGTATAATGTATACATATATACAGTATAATGTACACATATATACAGTAAGTATACATATATACAGTATAATGTACACATTTATACAGTATAATGTATACAGTATAATGTACACATATATACAGTATAATGTACACATATATACAGTAAGTATACATATATACAGTATAATATACACATATATACAGCATAATGTACACATACATACAGCATAATGTACACATATATACAGTATAATGTACACATATATACAGTATAATGTATACATATATACAGCATAATGTATACATATATACAGTATAATGTGCACATATATACAGTATAATGTACACATATATACAGCATAATGTACACATATATACAGTATAATGTGCACATATATACAGTATAATGTACACATATATACAGCATAATGTACACATATATACAGCATAATGTACACATATATACAGTAAGTATACATATATACAGTATAATGTACACATATATACAGCATAATGTACACATATATACATTATAATGTATATGTATAAACAGTATAATGTACACATATATACAGCATAATGTACACATATATACAGTATAATGTGCACATATATATACAGCATAATGTACACATATATACAGTATAATGTGCACATATATACAGTATAATGTATACATATATACAGTATAATGTACACATATATACAGTATAATGTATACATATATACAGCATAATGTACACATATATACAGTATAATGTACACATACAGTATATACAGTATAATGTATACATCTATACAGCATAATGTACACATATATACAGTAAGTATACATATATACAGTATAATGTACACATATATACAGCATAATGTACACATATATACAGCATAATGTATACATATATACAGTAAGTATACATATATACAGTATAATGTACACATATATACAGCATAATGTACACATTTATACAGCATAATGTATACATATATACAGTAAGTATACATATATACAGTATGATGTACACATATATATGCAGTCTACTGAACTAGAGCTCGGCCTGTTGGATCTGGATCAGATGAACTGGAGCAGAAGATGGAGGAATGCCCCAGAGGTTTGGCAATGCTGCAGGATATGAAACATGAATTAGACAGAATCAGATCTGATGGCTGGAGGAGAGATACTGGTGAAGATCAATGAGCTGCCATTTTCACCTGATGAGGACTCTTCATCTGAGGATGAGGAGCAGACATCAAGATGTACGAGGCATCTGCTGACAAATATTCCAGCATCAAAAACCCCAACTACACATCACACATATTCACAACTGACAACGTATGTGACTGAATGTGTAACAGGAACTACACGCAGTGTGAACAGTGAACAATGAATGTGCATAACGTGTGTGTGTGTGTGTGTGTGCGTGAGAGAGAAAGAGAGAGAGAGAGAGAGAGAGAGAGAGAGAGAGAGAGAAGAGAACGTTGGAACATTAGATCAAAAAACATTTCAACTTACTTCTTTTCCTATAATAATAGTAATTTTGTTAACAAGGTAATGAAAGGTAAAGGCCTGTGATCAATGATTGTTGAATGATTATTGACTGTTCAGTGTGTAACTAAATAAAACCATTTTAAATTAATTAAATTAAATTCATTCATTCATTAACTATTTAATTAAATAGTTGTTTGGTCAAGTTTCAATTATAATTTTAAAAAGCTTCCCCTGTGGGATTTCTATTGGATATTGGAACCACTGAAACTAATTTTTTGATTTATATCTAACACCTTTATATAAGTTAGGTATTTTATTTAGCGTGTCACTCACTGAGCTGGAGATGTGTCCTACAGACCTACCTGTATATGCTCGTCCCTGCTGCTGTAAATCACACTTTTATCTATCGTAAATATTCAGAGAGAGCGTTCAGCTTTGCCACTTGAATGAATTTGGTGATTGTACTCTGCCTGCCTGACAGGAAAGCTATACTTGGTGTTTTCCTTAAAGTGAAGAGTCATTAACTGTCACTTAACTCCTCTCTGCATTCAAATAAGCTGCAGCAGCTGTGTGTTGACGTCGCACCACCTGTTGGTTGTGTCTATCAGCAGTTTGTAGGCAGTACTTGTAGAAGAACTCACTGACTGTGACGTCTGAACATGAGGGACACAGTTGGCCACATCCTGTGTCTACACTCTGTGACCGTTCACCAACTGGCATGGTGCTGGGTGGAAGAGATACGCTGTGTGTGTGTGAATGTTTGTGTACATGTGTATGACATGGCACAGAACTAAATAGATTGTGTGTGACCACAGTGCCTGCTGAGTAAAAGTAACAGAGATTAAAACTGGGTGTATCACTGCTGCCACCAAACCCTAAATGCTGCACTCTAAAATGTGTGGTTTCTGGTGTGACCACCATTTGCCTCATAGAAAATAGATTTTTCTATAATCGCTCATCCTTTGCAGGGTCGCAGGGGGCTGGAGCCTATCCCGCTGAGAGGCGGGATACGACCCAGAGAGGTCGCTAGCTCATCACAGGGCTGACACAGGGAGGAAAACGCTCACATTCACACCTATGGGCATTTTCTTATGACCAATTTATTCATTTTGCATGTCTTTGCACAGCGAAGCTGGAGGGAACCCATACAGACACATGGAAAACATGCAAGTTTTGATTCAGTCAGTGGAACACATTTCCTTCAAATAGAAGAGTTGTTGGGTGTGGCCAGTGGGATGTTGGTCCACTCCTCTTTAATTGCAGGAACTGCCATACATGGCAATCCATAGTATCCCAAACATGCTCATTGGGTGACATTTCTGGTGACTGTAAAGCCAGGCAAGAACTGGGATGTTGTCATTTTACAGGGATTGTGTACAGATCCTGGAAAATTGGGTTAGTACCTTGTCGCGCCGGATGAGGTGACGGTGGAGGATCAACGGCACAACAATAGGTCTCAGGATATAGTCACAATATCTCACTAGATTTAAATTGTAATCACTAAAATGCAGCCTTTTTCTTACTCTACGCCGCTTTGGGGAACTGTGTTCAACAATGTTGACATCAGCAAACCACCCCCCCCCCCCCCCCCCACACACACACACACACACACTACACCATATACACAATCTGTCTTCTGCTGGGTACAGAGTAAACCAGGATTCAGCTGTGAAGAAAACACTTTTCTGCCACTGAAGGTGAACTTTTGCCCCCCCACAAGTTGTTTTAAAGGAGATGTGAAAATGTCAGTGACCTGTCTTTGAAGCCTTGCTTAGTACCAATAAGACTTATTTTTGTTTTATCTTTGTTTAACTGGAGGTTGGGGGTGACTCATTGTATTGTTATGTGAATTTGATGTGTTATACGTTTCCCATAATAAGAGCTAGAAGATGCATGGCGATGCCCAACGATGGACCCTTAGAGTCACTGGTGTTCACTCAGATGTATAATAACGAACTAATGCAAAGTAGTCCCAATATTGCCAAAAAGGATTGTCTTCTCCTCGTAATATTAATTCTAGTTAATTTTCCAGATACATTACCACAGGGAAGACACAATAAAGGCTCACTTAGGCTCAACAGTAAGGATGGATACAGACACAGATGGAGCCTTCCATCCGTACTCTGCTTTTACTTTATTTATTTTGTTTTATTTCACGCACATTTCCTGAAAACGTATGGATACAGTTTGAAACGGAAGAAA
Source organism: Chaunax sp. Z400 (assembly GCA_037577475.1). Lineage (NCBI taxonomy): Eukaryota > Metazoa > Chordata > Actinopteri > Lophiiformes > Chaunacidae > Chaunax > Chaunax sp. Z400. Next base: position 1,647,522 of record CM075188.1, on the reverse strand, counting down.
GTGACCGGTATCATCAGAAAAAGTTGGGAGCGGCGTTCCCATAACTCAAGCAAGACACAACAAATGTCTATGAGCATGATGGAGAAGACATTTGACCCATGACCAACGTCCACATGTCAATGACCCTCGTCCACATGTCGCCATATACTCTTCACTGCCACCTTGTGAATGTCTCCATGCCAACGTAAGGGACACACACAAGTGTGTATTTGAAACACACATATTTAAAGAAAATCTGTGAAAAAGTCAGACTCCTATAGCCCCATCTAGTGCTCCTCATGCCCTTTGCAAAAATCCACTCCGCCTGAATCTCAACCACCAATCAGAGTGAGGAGGAGTGTCTGATGAAGAAGCCCCTCCCCACAAAAGAAGCTGCTGTGTTTCAGACAGAGAGCGTGCTGCCCACAGCGTGCACAAGGAAGTGATTGACACTCCGTCCGACACTCCTCCTGGCTCTGATTGGTGGTTTAGACCCGATTTTTGCAAATGGTTTTAGGAGCACTAGATGGTGCTATAGGAGTCTGAATTTTTCACACATTATCTGTCTCATGTACTAAAAAGTTATTTAGGGTAAAGGTTATTTTTATATACAGCAGCTTTAAACGAATTGCATTTTTAGCAAATAATAAACATAATATATTTATAGTAGCGAGTACAATTAGCAATACTTCTATTGCTACAGCTGTTTTTATTGTTGCTGTAGATCGTTGTGTCTCTCTCCTTCTCTCTATCTCTCTCTCTCTCTCTCATTCGCATGAAGTGCAATGGGCTTAGAACCTAAATGAAATTTCCTCACAGTTTGGCCGTAGGGTAATGGATCCCTAAACTCAGTTTCACACCCTTACAGTTGCTCACCAAAACCTGTGCAGCAGAGGAGGACATGAGTGGAAAAGCTGCTATAGAGTTCACATCTCAGAGAAATGTCACAGCTGATGGAGACAGGCCAGCAGTGGAAGGGAAATTAAAAGCAGTAATTGAGAGGTACTTGAATGGCCAACATGTTGGACTGTGTCCCTGGGGGCTTTTAGACTCACAGAGCAGGATCCAGATGAGTTTGAAGGTAAGCATGGATCCATCCAATTCAAGCAGGGCTAAATCACTGGCTTGTGTCAGTTTGACGACACCATGCGGTCGGACCATAATGTGTCCCATATGGCTGCTGTGGTGGTGGAGATCAATACTGTATTTACATCATCTTTACACTGCATATGCTCATATTTACTGCTTGGGTAAACACTGCTTGGGTATATTTCAGTATGCAGGATATTCTATGGCTAATTTTGTTTCTACTGCTGTTGTTTGACACTAAGCACTAGAGATGATGTGCATGTACTGTGTTTTATAACCTGCCAAGGACGTGATTTTTCAATGGCGTTTGTCTGTCTGCTTGTTTTTAATTTAGCAGAATATCTCAAGGAGTTCTTAATGCATGTCACTGAAACTTTGTAGATGGAGGTCTTGAGGTGCACATCCTTGAAATATGTTTTCTTTATCAGTCTGAGATCGGGCATTACCTGACACGTGTTTTACAACATGATAAAGATTCAGATTAGATGTTGTTACTCGGTTATTAAGGTACACTGAAATAGAATCATTCTGCAGCTATATATACAAATCAGAAACCTTGTAATCTTTGCAATTTAGACGCTTTTGATTTGCCACAATAGAGGTATGTGCTCTCCAGGTGCCCTTCTGGTTTGTTGGTAAAAAACAAACAAACTGCTGAATGGATTTCCACCAAATAAAAGAATTGGGTATGGGCCAGGGAAGAACAATCAATTTTGGTGTAGATCCAGGATTTTTTTTTCCTTTAACATTGTGAGATAGGACATTTTCAAAATTTTCCCTAATTACACAATAAATACAGGATATATTTCCATGAAACTTTGAGGAGGGTTGGGGCAGGGGTCAGGAATTATTCAGCCCAAGTGGAGGTGTGTGCTCTACTGGGAGCCATTCTAATTTAAAATGCCTTAAAATTGGTTCTTTCTGGAGAGTTAACGTGTCAAGAAGCCACCAGGGTGTGGGAGGCAGAATAATTTCCAGCTACGTAGTGGACAAGCAAATCATCTTCACATATCCCATCAATAATGACTAGCTGAACAACTTTCAGTTGGGCGACTTTGCCACTGGGCCAAATAAAAGGTAAACCTCACTCACTTTGAATGAGCTAACCGTCCTGTAGCTCCTACATCACATGTATGTCTGACTGTTAGGCTCGTTTGTTACTGTTTTTGCCAAAGTTGTTGCATCAGAAAAACTCCAGGCGTCTCAAGTTTCCAAATTTCAGCTCTGAGCATCTCTATCCAGAGATGAATCTATAATCATCCACGCATTGTTAGAGAGACTTCAGCCGGTGCACATGTACAGTTCAGTACTGCTTCACCACACCACCCATGCTGCTCATTAACTGATGGTAAAATGCCTCCATCCCTCCCACTGATTACATCTCCTGAGTTAATGAGCCCCATGGTGAACATCCTCCCTCTCTCACAATATATTTCACTGTCTCTCCTCCATCCCTCTGTTCCAAAAAGGCACCCTTCATTTTCATTTGAAGTGGTGCTGATCCCACTTTAGGAAAATATTAGAGATTCTTTTTTTTTTCCCCAGAGATGCCATGTTACTCATCATATCAGTGGGAGGACAGTGTACCAATTACCAGAGCCTGCTGTTCCAGCACTGTGCTGTGAGTATGCTTTGCTGATTGTTTCAGACTGCTAATTGATTGCACTCACTGTCGGTCTCGTCAGACCAAACCCTGGTCTCTGTGAAATGGCTTTCAAGATGCTGAACCGACCCTGATTTCTATGCAAAACCTGTCACGTCAGCTTAGAATGGAGTGGATCTGCATGCAGAGGAGTGTCCACTCCTCACAAAGTGGAGATGTTCTTCTAACCTTTTGACCCAGATGATTTTAAACAAAGTGCTATTTGACAGCTGGCAGCAGTAACGCACCGACAGTAACATGGTGGTGCAGCCCCCGGGTGTCGGGGGTTGAGCAGTATTTTTCTTTGATAGCAGAGAGTTTTGATCACAGAAGCTCTGGAAAAGATATATTTATCTGAGGCCAGTGGTGATGAGGAATTTGTTTTTGTGCCATTTATGCCAAGAGAGGTTACAACTGATGTACCACAAACCAGTAAAGCAGCACACAACCATGGCCACAAGTTACTAATGCAGGTTTGACAGGTGCCAGTGTGTATAAGAAGTTGCAGAAGTTTGTGTGTAAAATGGTACAGAATAAATATGAATTATAATAGGAATTGCTGAAATATATGAATTTTGACTATATAGACAGGGGTGCACATAAATGGTGTGCAGGTAGGCATGCTATGAGGCATGTATTAGAACAAGAAGCGTTTTTGTGTTCCACCATTGGGTACATTATGTGTGTGTCTAACAACAGAGAGATTAATTCATTAATAAAGGTGTGAATCAAACAGCACATAGTAAAGGGGCTTCTGTGACTCTTCCATGCATATGGTTTATGGGATGAGTGAAAGACTAAGTTGGTTTCAGTCTGCACACAGAGCTGCAGTCAATGTTGGAGTTTACAACGGGGTCGTTGCCAAATTACATTGGCGTTCGAGGATTCCCTTGTGCATATTCCGTGTCCCGCCCCCATCCTTGAAAACTGCACTAAGTCAGCTGATCACATGGTCCCATACTGCGAGACATTTACTTGCTCCATTGTAAAGTTACTAAGCTTTTATTTACAGAACAGAGGTGTAAAAAGAACAGAACATTTAAAGAAGATATGTGAGAATAGCATTGACTTTGTTATGATAGGGAAGTTTCACAATATTAGATGGTCTGTATGGAGGCAAGAGACTGTTGAAAATATGGAGGCTGTTACCTGCCATTCAAATTCAAGTGACTATAAGTGATGGCATAGACCTAAAACATGGTCCAGGATGTATGTGGGGCTTTGGTTTGTGATATTAAGCTACTTGGCAGTTGTTGGCAATGATGCACCAACAAACATAAATTTTGTCTACCTGCCGAAGTGTCCTTGGGCAAGATACCGAACCCTAAATTGCTCACATTTATTGTTCACACATTGGTGTGTGAGTGATTGTGTGAATGGTTACTGCTCCTAAAGCTCCTAAAGCTCCTCCTCCTGCTCCTAAAGATTCTACAGTGGTGGCACTCGTAGAATTTGGTGTGAATGGTTGAATGCTGGCTACTATAGTCCATTTACCAAGCAAACATGAATGCAACAATACAAAATTCATTAGACATGGAATTTGCAAACAAAGGAATGCATAAAGAGCATCTTCCATCTTCAGAATGCACATGATGTGTTGTGGTGAGAAACACTGAATGGAAATTAAAGTCACACCAATCAAGGATTAATAGGACTGAGTCAGCAGCTTCAGGCTCAGATGAACAAGGACCTGACCTTGACTCACCACACTGATGCACTCCTTCTACATGTGCACCTCTAGATCAGCAGCAACTCAACCATAAAGCCTAATGAGGATGGTGAACTGCTCAGCACATCACCGGGACAAAGCCACCATCCTTGTAGGACCTTTAAAGTCGGCGGTGTGGGAAGAAGGCCAACAGGATCATCAAGGACCCCGATCACCTCAGCGACAGGCTGTACTTTCCTGCTGCTGCTCTCTGGCAGATGGTACAGCTGCTTTTATTATGCATATTTTATTGATTTCAGATACTTTATTTAATATTATTTTTATTTTATTCTATTTTATTGATGCTAGACTATTTCTATACTACACCTATATTTCAAGTTGCTACTACTTTAGGTCTCTGATGTTTTTTGTTTTATTTTATACATATTCGATGAGCAATGTTGTGAGGAGCCTACCCTGATTTAATTGACAACAAATGCTTCAATGTGTCCTTGCAGCGGAATCCCCATTCAGGTCCCTTCCTGTAGACGGTGTGTTGTAGACATTGTTTAATAGCTGGCTTCATACTCCAGTGATGATAAGGCCTGTGTGCCAAAATCCAGAACATCTATTCATCTCAACCCAACTCCGTCAGACTCAATTCATTACCACGCACAGATAACCCAGTGGTGAAAAAGGCAGAGTCAGCGGCCGACACACTCTCTGAGATACTCCTAATCGCTCTCCCTTTCTGTCTCTCTCTCTCTCTCTCTCCCTCTCAGAATAGGTCGACTTTAGTGCAGAGTTTTCACTTTCCATTGATTTTTTGGGTTGGGTCATGAGTCTTGCTTCTTATATTTTCTCTATCTAATGAGACAAATAATTTCCACAATGTAGTCATATAAATATACATATTTGCCTCTCTTCATCATGAAAATGTGCATCAGTGACAGACTTTTACAGCATATTTGTCCTTTTAATGTTTGTCAGAGACAGAATATAAGAGGTGTTTGTCTGATCATCGAGTGAAGCTTGTCAAGGGAAGCAATAAGAGAAGCTTAACTGATATTATTTTATTACTTATTTTATTTTATGAGCTGATACAGGCCTATTATTAAGACCAGTATTTGTGAAATATTTTTGAGACACTTTACCCCCCTCCTTTATTGTATTGTATTTAAAAAAAAATATTATTTCCCCTCCCCCACTTTGCTTCTGTACACTGTGCTGCTGCAATACTGTGAATTTCCCCACTGTGGGACTAATAAAGGGATATCTTATCTTATCTTATCTTTTAATGCCGTACAAACCGAAACCCAAATGTCAATGAATGTTCACAAATAAAATTAATTATAATAGTAACTGAGGTGTTGGGATCAGGTTCTTTTTCTCACATTATTTATCTATAAAAGAGTGCCAGCTAGTAGTGTGGATGGGTGTGGAAGAAAGAAAGAAAAATGAACACATGTATGAAATACATGCTGAAAAAATACTGGGATAAAGCAAAGCTATAGCAAAACTAAAGGTCTTGACATCTACAGTACTCATCAGCCTGTTCTTCCCAGCTGATGGACTCTGCAATTTCACCTACATGATCCTTCATCTATATATACAGTAGATGAAAAACATAGACATTTTAAATTCTACACATTTTCAAACCACTTTGGCTCAATGTAGTAAATGTAGTAGCAGAAATAATGCTATGTATGTGCCTTAAAAAGGTTTGACACTATCACAACAACACTTAAAGCCATGGCTAAGTTTTGCATATGTGCACCATTGAAATGATAATTTATTCAGCCTTTATTTAACCAGGAGAATGTGTCAATGAGATTAAAAATCTATTCTTCAAGAGCATCCTGGCCAAGCAGGACAAACGGACAAGCATTGTTAAAACAAAAAGACAATTTACAATTTACATTTTCAAAAATATAAATTAACATTTGTCACCAATCAACAACATCAAGGATGAATCAGGTGCTACAGGAGTCATACACAACATTTACAGGCACATGTATCTGGATCCAAGTCATTTAAAGGAAGCTTTAAATGCATCTAGTGAGACCAGCCTCTGAGATTCAGCTAATTCTGCAAAGCAGCAGAACTAAAAGCCATTTTTCAGACTTTACCTTAGGGACAGACAGTAAGAGTAAGTCCTAGGAGCAAAGATAATAACTTCCCAAGCTTTTCTGAATGAAGCAGACCAAGGAAGCAGACCTTCCAACTCTGGCATACAACAAGCAGTGGTGAGGAAGGGCCTTCAAATGTGTGATGAACCTCAATGCTCCTTGGCAGACAGTGTCCAGTGTGTGTAAGATGGCAAGGAAAGGTAAGACTTGATTCTAAAATAAAAACCCATTCTCAATTTCAGCTTTTTCACCAGTTGCTGAATGTGAATCGTGAAAGAAAATCATCGATTGCAGTATCTTGGTTTTTGCATTGAGATACAGATTTGATCCCAGAGCTCTGAAAAGCAGCGATGGCCTCGACTCTGCTTTAGAAAACAACATCAGTTTTGTCTTGTCAGTATTCAAAGCAAGTTTGAAGTCACACAAGGTATGATGTCTGTCTGCCTGAGCTCCACAGCAACCAGCAGGCTTCATCTTTCCAGTGAGCCTCTCCAGTTAAGCCAGTTTGATGAGGGCGCTAAGCTGTAGGTCAGGCTGCTCAGGACAAGTTATCAATGGACGGCTTAAGTTGAAGTAGGATTTGAGCCACTCTGTAGTTCACTCTGAACAAGTCCACTCGTGACACACACACACACACACACACACACACACACACACACACACACACACACACACACACACACACAGACACACACAGTATTTCTCTGCCAAGTGGCTTTCATTCTGTCAGAAGAATCCAGAGTGTGTCCAATCACATTACAGCACTAACAGCTTAGTGCGACAGCTACCGCTGCTCATAATAACCTTATGTGTCTCATTAACATCAGTTCTAGACACCAGTGGCTCCAAATCCTTTTGATTTATGACTCCTTTTTTTTGACAAACCAGGAACTATCTGATCTAAGAATAGACCAACAAGGTACTCAGTTTTTACTTTTCAATGCTGCGGTCACCTTTAAGTCATTCTCACAAATTAATAAATTATTTAAAATAACTTTAAATGTCTTTAAAGCGTCATGTTTACTTTGTGTTGGGTGCCATTCACTTTTAAACCAACAGTGCTACCAGTGCATTATTATTATTATTATTTTTTGTTGTTTGTTTTTTTACTCTATCTGTATTAACAAAAAATAATTTCAGTTGTAAAAAATAAGTCACATATTATGTTGTAACAATAGCATTACTTCAAAGGGGGACACTGTTCAAAGAACTGGGTGCAGCAAGATAAACAGTTTTGACTCCCTGCCATTTACTCACCCAGGATAAATGGAGAAGAAACTGATGGAGTATCAGCACAGTATTAGACTAGATAAAAATATTAATAACTTAAAAAAAAATAATAATACCAATACACCATTGCAGCACCTGGTCTCCCTTAAGAATATATAACAATAATATAATAGAAAATGAAGAAAGTGATGCAAAGACGATAAAAGAAACTCCTGCTTTGCTTGTCTGTTATGTTACTTTTTCATTTTTTCCCAAAAGTAGTTTCCGCAAATCTCACATGCTTGAGATGATCGATCGATATCCTTAAAAATACCAAGTTTAATACCCACCCTACACCCAGCACATACCTTATCTTAACATGAGGTCGTCTATATGTTGCATATACACTCAACAAACATATTCAGTCAACATGTTTGTTTTTGCTCCCATTTCTCATGAGTTGAATATCGAAGACTTTTTTGTACTTCAGGTCGTGCTGTGAGCTAAATGCTAATGTCACAATGTCAACGTTAACATGATGATATTTAACACTATTTCTGGATCTTGGACCAAAGCTATGGTCCACTTGGCGCATATTAACATTGCCATGCATATAGCCATGTTGCAAGCTTGTTAAACAAAAACCAATCATATTCTTCCTTTCCAATGATTGGAAACCACTACAGGTAAGGAGTCCTATACAAGCCAAGCTTTAACTCTGAATTACATCTGCTGGTGCTTAATTTAGCAGTGAAATACAAGACTTTTTCCTCAAAGCTCCATCAACAAGCCAATTAATATGGAAGCCATTTGAACAGGTACTTAAACAAACAAGAAACACTATAAAAAGTTCTCAACAAACCCCTGTAACAACTCCAAAGTCTGCAGATGAAGAGTGGAAGTGTCTGATTCTTGTTTGTCTGCTTTGCTCCTGTGTTTTATGGCTCAGGAAGAGGCTCGGTGTCTTAATGCCGACCACCGTTGTTTTACGTGAAAGCACAGCTTGTTTCACTTTAAAAGTGGATTTTATTTCCAAGCTGAGACTTACTGCTGTGTTTAATAGCAAAACAAAAAAGTCAGTCAGGAGATGTGGGAGGAAAGGAGACGAGACAACAGAGAAATGAAAAATAAAAATTAGAAGAGAAGATTGGGAAGGAAAATAGAGGAGGTGGAAATAAACTTTAGACTATATATATACATATATATATCTTTATATATATATATATATATATATATATATATATATATATAGTCTAAAGCAGTTTGATTGACTGTAAGAAGGGATGATTAAATGAGGTAGCAAATGAAAGCAAGGTAGCAAATAAAACACATTATGAGTCACTATTTCACTGATTAATAACATTTCTTAATAAGATTATTTGCTGTTGCAAATTATTTGTATATAAACGTGATTTCTAAGAGACAGCATTAGCATTAGCAGCATTAATTTCCTTTACAGACATCTTCCACCAGTGTGTGTGTGAGAGAGAGACCTTATGTGTACAAATGTATTGAGTTTTGACTCTAGTGCAATTTTCTTTTCAACAGAATTTGTCGATTGACCGCTAAAATGTTTGTGCTCACACAAGTGGTTTTATGTCAGTTACACAACTATGCAATGGCATCGTATATACTGTGGACCAATAATAAATGTGCAGCTTTGGTTTACCACATGAAGCAGTGGAGGCAACAGTGGCAGCACAGTACCAAGAATGTAATAAAGACAAGCAGCTCACTCCAGTACACTTAGCTAATGGACACCAGTGTGTGTGTTTGTGTCCTGCAAGCAAGTCCTTCATCTTGGCCATGGCTCTTATTGACTAAACTGGTGGCCATAAATCATTGTGTGTGTGTGTGTGTGTGTGTGTGTGTGTGTGTGTGTGTGTGTGTGTGTGTGTGTGTGTGTGTGTGTGTATACGGCCCATGTGTTCTCTGGATGTAAGGAGCAGCACACAGCAATCTGTGGTCAGGGAGGCAACAGAGCGCATATTGTATGTGTGTGTGTGTGATAACCGTGACAATAATAGCCATAGTAGACGGGCCATTGGACAAGATGTACCTGACTGTCTGTCAGCTTCACACCCTCTTCATACAGTGATGTAAATGCTTTACACACCGGTGCACGCTTCAGTCAGACAGACACGAGGCTGGTGTGTCAATGCAAGCACACACTCACACAAACAAATAAGGATAAGCACGCAGACTGCAGGATTGAACAGAGCAGTGGTGTCCTTTGTTTTCTTTGGCTTCTTAAACCCTACTCGGTAACTCTCTCCACCTTTGTTATCCATTTCTCCATCAGCTGTTCACATGGTGGTGATACGTATGTGGTGATAAGTGCCCTCTATTAACATTTCCCAGAGTGCTGCTGGAGCAAGCAATCAAATGAAGCAGTCAAGCAGATGCATTGTGGGCAGTCGACATATGTGTTCACACACTGACACACACAGAAACGGTCATAGACAAAGCCATATTTGAAACCCTTGGGAAAAAAAACATTGTTGACATTTCAAACTCCCAAATTGCTGTGTGTCGATGCGGGGGTGCACAAAGGTCTGGGAATAAGCTGTGATATCAGCTACTATTACTGACTTACACTGATGTCTCAGCTAACGGCTGAATCCTACTGAATTTAAATCACATTGTTGAAGCATTCAGGAGGGCTGACCATCACCTGACATCTTTTTCTTTGGCAATGCAAAGAAACCCAACATACTGAGTGTTGGACAGACCAGAATGTGTGAAATGAGCCTTTCTTTTTCTTTCTGTTACAGACACATGGACACATCTAGACTTTTCCATATTTTTGTTGGGATATTCTCTTTGCATATTTCAGGACAGTGTCCTTCCTCAACTCTAGCAGAGTGATGCATTCTAGTCGTCACATGTAGGTGTGTGTTTTCTTAACAGTCTACTAACATGCTCCATTTTCTTTTAAATAGTATGAACATGGTGGCAACAGTTGTTTTTTTCCCCGTGGTCTTCAGAGGCTTTAGCATATTTTTCACTGATTAGCAACATGGTACTTTGCCTTTAGCAGAAATAAAGGCAAGTTGCAAGTAATTCTCAAGTCTCTGCGCTCAAGTCAAGTCATTTACTGTCATAATGTGCTCTTCACCAGATCTGAGACAATTCTTGCAGCAGTCCCTGAACTTACCACTCATTTTGCCACTTCAATTGTGGAACAAACATTGTCAGAGGACAGAGGCATTGTGCCCATATGTGACACCAAAACCAGAAAGTCCAAAAAAATATTTCATCCAAAGATGATAGAACTATTACTTGACTTGTGCCTTGGGATTTTTTTTCACCTCCGTCCGAGTAATTTACCGTCTACATCAGCAGGTGGGGCTATGATTCATGATTAGGATTTTTTTTTTGTATTCTGTATTTAGCCGCATTTCCACAGTGTAGTACCGACTCTTCTCGACTCGCCTCGGTATCAGGTACTTTTCTCCTTAGGCGCCACGTGAAACTGCCGTGGCGTAGTCTTCAACGCGACACACACCTCTGGTCCACCACTTGTGATCCTCTCATCAGCTGTTTAAAACAGGAACGTCTGCACCTCCTCAATATAGAGGCTGTAATAAATAAACGTTATGGTCAATAAAGAAGCTTTGCTGTTTGAGTGTGGCGGCCATTCATTCGTGCTGTGCAGGACATTGTGTGTGCCGGGCATTGACCAAGCAGTAGTCTTTAATGTTTCACGTGACCTTTTAGTACCTGCTCGGCTCGCTTGGAACCACAACAGAGGAGGTACTAAAAAAGTAGAACCAGGTACTTTTTACCTAGTGGAAACACAAAAAAAGGCAAGTCGAGTCAAGCTGGTGCCACGCAGTGGAAATGGGGCTTTTGTTTCTGATGCAAGATAAAGAAATGTTTTGTTAATTTGAATTTAGCTCCAAAGAATGTCACATGGTCTGTATTGTTTTCACATTGAAAATTTGCATGAAATAAATAGTAATGTCCCCTCTCTGCTACTTTTACATAACTGTATAAATACATTGATAAGTTGATGTAGGAGAGCGACATTGTGGCATAAATATCAATCTTCAGTATCTTTCATATAAATTGTTGCACTGAGCTAATTATTTGTTTATTTAAGGCTCCTTTCCTTTGTCATAATTAGATGACTAGTTGTGTCTTTGCTACTGAAACGCATTCTAAGGTTTGCCTCTTTAGTTCTGTTCACTCATTGTTTCTGCTCCTCACTCACATTAACCAATGCCATTGTTTAGAATCAAACAGGAAGGTGCAATGCATCACTGTCTGAGCTCAAGTGCATTTTCTTTGAGAAATGGCATCAAATCTTTACAGCCAGAAATAAACACATTCATAAAGCTGCAAGAAGAAATGCATTTATGATAATATGTCACATCTCTTACTCACGGCTAATGTGCTGGAGCGGATCGGGCTTTTCAAAGAACCTGAAAAAAAGAAAAGGAGAGATGGGGAAAGTGTGGACTGCCTCCATTATTTAATACAGTGGAAATTCTTTTCGTTCTATATGTGGTGAACAAACAATTTTTCCAGGAGCCTGGAAAGAATCAGAGATGGAGACAGGGAGCTGGGAAGAGGCGGGGATGAATAGTCAGCAGCATATTTTACAAACTCTCGCCTCCGTCTCTCCTTCTTGCCCCTTGAGAAGGAAGCTTTTGTACCACCTCTCACAACACTGCACTTAACTGCTCCCTCTGAAAATACCACAGATAAAGGCTGAGAGTATGCTGGTGAATACTCAGCATCCTGCAGATGGACGGACGGAGTGGATGTGCTTTTCTGTCAGAGGGGCAGGGCTGGGTTCTGGTGTACCAACTGAAAACAGTTCATCACATATTCTGACCAATTATAAAATAGCCTATACATCAGCAACCTGTGCCTCTAAATCCAACTCATATTAATAATTAGCAAGACAACAACGTCATTAACCTTCTTTGGTTTACAATGTCGTATACATGAGAGTGTGTCGTAATGTTATATGACACAGTAAAGATCTATGGCCCCCTGCTTTCTGCAGACTTTTGTTTTGCTCCGGTGGGATTGGACCTTTTTGTTAGTGTTGTTTTCCAGCCTTGATCTGCTGTTTATTTTAGCGTGCATAAATCCATAAACAAATCAAATGTTGGATGTGTTGTTTGATTATTTATCCATTTTCCATGAGGGAAACTGTTATTGCTGTTGTTAGCTTGCTTGTTAGCCAGTGATCCTGTTAACCAATTAGAGGCTGACTTGCCAACAAATCAGTGTTTCTTCCTTAGCATTTGTGTGACTAATTTGACCTCAAACACATTTTGCTTTGGATTACCATATTTAGAAAGACCTATTTGTTTATAGATGACATAACAATCATGACAATGATGACAATCATAACATGATTTTTCTCAAGCCGCACACAGTCTTTTTTATTTATTAGTTCAGTGTTAAACTTTGAGAGAGGAAAATGTGAATGGTTGTGAGAAATAAAAAACACAATGTGTCCCTCAGTTGTGCAAATTGTGGTCCTGAGACACTCTCATTCATGGATTATCACTATTTTCTACTCAGGAGTTGCTAAATCATGCACAGTACCTAGTGGAAAAACTGCATTACCAGCTAAATATCAACACTTTTTGTGTGGTAAAATGGAAGTGCAGCAGAGCTAACTAGGAAATGATAAAGATAATATAGTCAGAGGTGGGAGTTACAAATACTTTGTTACTGAACTGAAGAACATTTTTCAGGTTGGCTATCTGTACTTTACTTGAGTATTATTTTCTACTTTTTTTCTTTAATTTCTATTCAACTTTCTACTTTTACTCATTACATTTTACCATAAATATCTGTACTTTCTACTCCTACATTATAAAAATAGGCTCGTTACTTTGGTAGATTATATATATTTTGCATCATTGTGTTCGTTGCCGACATCAAGATTGATGCCCAGATAAATACATGAGACAATAACATGTAGAAAACACATAGACAAAACATGTATGCATCAGTGTGAATCACGCACGACAGATGTACCATGATGTATTACGCTATACATTGTATTTTGGTCCTGTTAAGCTAAAAATGTGTTTATCTTCTGTTAAGAATCCAAAAAGTCCTCAAATCTAAAGAAAAAAAACAACAGATGAATTGATTTATATATTATGTGATGACGACTAAAGTATGATTAGTTTCCATGAAAACGTTCCAGTTAAAACTGATGTGCACTTTATACTGTATTTGTAACAAACAGTGTTCTCTTTCATACTATAGTTCCTCATGACTTGTTTTTCTCTAGTATTGAACGTTTTAAGCACTTTAAGACAGCAGACAATTGTGGATTGTGAAAATGAAAAGTGACAAATATTGCAATTAATGTGACTATTCCCATTGGTCCACCACTCATTCGCCACTAACAAATAGCAATTGTTAGATTACACAAAGGTAAAACACATTATTTGTATTAATTTAGCTTGTGTGTGTGTTCTTTGAAATGAGCCAGAGGTCATGCTGTTTAGTTTCAGATGTATGGCTCCACTGCACATGGAATTATGTAGGCTAGAAAAGAGTGGTGGAGTGAAAGGGTTGTTATTTATTGATTTTCAAAAGGGCTGCTAAAGCCCTGAGTACTTCTTTAAAAATAAGATACAGTACATTCTGAGAGAGAGAGAGACACACGCAGAGACAGAGAGGGAGCAGACTCTGAAAATAAAGGCAGGCTGAGAGATATAGAATGAAGATGGAAGTAAAGGGACAGAAAAGATAGTGAATCCCTTGTTCTTTTTCCATTGTTGCTTTTCTGCACCATCTTTAAAATTCTATTACTGAATGAAGATAGCTCTGACAGCCAACCACTAAAATAATATCCAGGTGAAATTTAAAAGTGCTCCTTTTGTGTGCAAAATGAATTTAGCTCCCTCCTTTCCCTGCAGACATTCTTCTTTCCCTGCAGAGAAAGAAGAATTTCTCCAATCAAAGGTGGACTGCCATCATAAAAGTATCAGTATTGTAATTAACAAAAGGGTGAGTAAAAATAACAATAATTCAAGAGTGGGAGTGTGGGTGAGGAGATGGCAAGCTGATGGAGATGAAAAGGAACAAAAGAGACCTGCTTTCAGGTCTGAGATGAGACGATAGGCCATATCGCCTCCGTCATACCTCTGTGTCTCTTTCATCTACACTTTTCTCCTTTTACTTGTTCCCTAGCAATGAGCCTGATTGTTAAATAATAAACACATCTTAAGCACTGAATCTGCTGCTTTGGTAATGACTTTATTACAAAGCCACCCTGCAACTCTCACCTTTTCAGGTGGCTGGCAGCCCGATGGAGTTTTCTAATTATTTCCCACCTCAGTCGATGTCTTCAAGGGCTGCAATTAAAAGGTAAGACTAAGTGTCAGTGGGCTACCTTGTGTGTGTGTCATATGACTTTTTCAATGATTTCATATGAATTTTAAACTAATGTATTGGTGTGTGGGGCATCTGGACCCACAATAATTGGTTCTGTCAGCCAAAATTTGACTCTCCTCTCCAATCTCATGAAAGGGTCTTCTTTGTTCAGCCTACTGTCTGTACCAGCCACCGGAAAAGAGCCATGAAATATATTCTATTCAAGCATATTTTACAGCTTCTGTCTCCCAGACCCCAAACACAGGTAAATGGGTCATTTTCTGTATCGGCCCTGAACAGCGGAGCATTATGTTTATTAGCAATTATCATGAAATAAGGACTAACCGTTAAATGTAAGAATATTTGTTGTGATGCTTAAGAAAATTTTGAGCCCTAAATTTCCCTTCAACACTATGGTGCAACACATCAATCACAGCCCTGTGTCTGAAAGGACCTGCTGTGCTTCTAAACCTGTTGCTTTTAACTCTGGCCTTTCATTTCCAAGCCTCGAGCATGATCTCATTCACATTACAGTTCATGTGACGCTTAACTGTTGACGCTAGTCCTCCATTAACTCATTATTACGGAGAGAAAATGAAGCAGCACCCTGTTGTTATCATGGAGGTGGTACTAGCACTGAGTACAGCAGAGATGTGACTCATCAAGTATAAGCAATTACATCCATTAATTTTAGCAGCATGAAGTTCTTTCAAAACACTCGCACTCATTCTTCAATTTGCCACAGCTGGAATACAATGGGACAAGTTTTGTACTGCAAAGAGGTGATGCTGAGAGAAAACGCTAAGAAGCTGGAGACCAATTGTATTAGAACAAGAAGTGCTGTACACATTGTGTCTGTGTCCAATGGAGAGTTTATCTAATTCATTAAGGTGTGAATTGAACGGCACAGGATATAGAGGTGCTTCTGCAGCTCTTCCATAGTTGTGGTTTATGGGATGAGAATATGATGAAGTTGGTTTCAGTCTCACACGTAGCTGCAGGCAGTGTTGGACTTTACAACGGGGTCTTTCCCAAACCTCGTGAGATGGCAGCGATCGGGGATTCCATAGTGTTACGGGCCTGGCCCTGTTAGAAGGTGGCCTTATGGGAATTGTGTTCAGGTGATGTGGGGGAACATGGGCATCGTAGTTTTTAAGTTTCATAACATTAGATGGTCTGCATGGAGGCAAGAGACTGTTGAAAATATACCTGCCATTCAAATTGGCTGCAAATGATGACAGAGACCTAAAGGGTTCCTAAAGCGGGGATCACAAGACACCAAAGAAGGGGTCAGGAGAAGAGTTCCACAAATCAATATCTAAAAATGATTAGAAATAGTCTACAAAAGATAAACAGTAATTAAATTTAAAATAAACCATCAAAATAAAATTATGTGTGTTTGGCTAAGCTTATTAGTGTATGTGCACTTAATGTTTGTATGCTTCAACCACCTCTGGGGATAAAAGGGGGTCATGAGTCTCTGGCACCTTATTTTGGGGGTCAGGGGTGAACATTTTGCAAACTGTTTCATGCGGCGCAAAAAGTGAGCACCAAGCAACATGTTCAGGAGCTCATTTGATAACCAGACCAAAGACTTTATGTGCAGCCTTGTTTATGTTATATTTATATATATAATTATATATATTGTATTACGTGACTTTAAATTCAACACTCATTTCCAAAACGTTGCTGCTGGAGGGTCACGTCAGCAGTCAAGGACTAACTCTGAAATCAATTTTAAAATGTGGAAAGTGAAAGAAAATACACATCTAACTTATCTGCTGGGTAAAGATTTGAATGAGTGAATGATTATTATTTTATTCTTTTGTCTTTCTCTGCTGAGGAAAGTTATAAAGAATTCTGTTCTTTATTTAACAGCAGCTTTTCTGAACCATGGTTTATCATTCCACCAACTTCCATGGAATCCGTCCAGTAGTTTATTGTAATTCTGTTAACAATCAAGCAAACAAACAAACAAACAAATGGCTATAGGTGAAATTATAACCTCTTTGACTGACGTAATATGGCACAGCAGTAAACCAGATAACGAGTGTCTCTTTAAGAAATAGTTTCACCCTCATGAAATGTCAGAAAATGAAGATGACCAGAAAACCAAGTCTGACAAACACTCAGATTATTGAAAGGGTTTGTTCATCTGCTTCAGGTGATTTCCATAGAGATCCTGACTAACTGAATTATTCTGTCAACGAGGCAGTCTTAATAAGTCAGTTAATGAGACAGATCAGAGATTGTCTCATGCAGACAATCTCTATCAGAACTCATTCACTGGACGAATTGAGAGTGAAAACTCACTGAAAAATCCAAACAAAGACCGTTTGCTCATCTAGTCAACAAGAAGTCTGCTGCAGAAAACGAGCCCCATTTCTGCAGCCTGGTGCGCCTTTATTCCACCCTGACGTTCTGTATAAATGCAATGAAGGCTGTATACAGTACCAGTCAATAGTTTGGACATACCTTCCCATCCACTTGAATGGGAAACTGTGTCCAGATTTTTGACTGCTGCTCTATATATATATACATATGTGTGTGTGTCTGTATTTTTTCACTTTGTTTAAAATTTGTCACCATTTCTGTTAATTACTCATAAACTAAATATGCCGTCCTTTGTTAATATGACAACATTGATTAGTGCAGCTTTAAAGAAAATCTATTTTGTACAAGAGTTAAAGTTGTCATGTAAATATTGGGGAGTAATTAAACTATGGAGATAAGGCTAACTGACTAACTAAAAGTAAAACAATGTTTAAACAGTTTATTTGATCTGCTGGGCCATGATTATAACCTGGTTAAATGAATTCAAAGAAACCTCTTGGTAGGAAAGTGAGGCGCTGTGTAAAAATCCTGTTTATACCAATAAACTACATTAGAGTCAATATCTGGCTTTTTGAAACAAGCTTTTGACAACCCTGAATGTCTCCTTTTAAGATGCACCGATAAAAGAACAACAAATAACACATTCCTACATTTTATTAGCCATAGCCACTCCAAAAGAATGTCAAATCAGCAAGACAACAATCTTGTCTTGTTTACCAAACACAATTTACCTCTGAACATCTTGTTAATCAAGCTGAGAACCTATAAACACATTGATTGTGCATAGATAGCACACACTCACACACACACACACACACTTCCAATAGATAAAGACTTTGCTCTCACAGCTCTGCAAAGTCAAACTAAAATATTTTGTCCATAAACACCAGGGGACATGAAGCATTCTGTATGTCATATAAAATTTCATATGCTGCCTAAAATCAGTGGAGCAGCTCTATAAAATGTCCCATTCTGTCACAAAGGAATACTGTATTCCTCAGTAGCTCACATGGATTGATGCAGTATAGATTTACAGTGTGGTTAACAAATGTTTTCATATGTAGTTGTAGCTGAATACACAAAAAAGATAAATTTTAAATCTAGAAGAGGTACCTGCATGGACAACATGCCGCAACATATCTTGACAAACCAAGATTTGATGCTGCAATATTCCAACAATAGCAGAGAAAAAGAAAACAGCTGGCAAATAAACAGAATTGAAAAATAGAGCACACATTGACATTTAAATATATATATATAATTTTTTTACCAGGTGTAATGCACTACTACAGCTACAGTACTACAGCTACAGTAATACAGCTATATGCAAATAAACCAGAGAGCTGCAGCATGCTAGCTAAAGTCAGATGTGGTTATGCTTTTAATAAATAAAGGGAAATGAGGTACAGCACCAACTCTACTCTACCAGGGGGTGTATTTCTGCTCAAATTTCAAATAATAGTCAAATAGTGACGAGCGACTTTGGAAGTTTAATTTTGCTTGAAATGCCAATCCCTAGTATACTGACATGAAGTTTACTACATTTGAGTAGACCAACAGAAGTATGTGATTTGGGACACAACATAAGGCTGTCTTTGCATATAGCCATCCATAGAATAAACAGGAGACTACTTCCTGGTAAAAAAAAAATAGTAATGATTGCATATTGAGTCTAATCTAATTCCCAGTTCTTCATATACTGGCAATTTGTCATGGCTCTGGTATCAGGATGAGATGCACCAACTCATCAATGGATACTTATGATCCATTATGGATAATTATGAGATGATCAGAGCCGCTGTACCAAAATCTATTGTATAAACTAAGGAAGTCCCAAAAGGGGCAGAGGTGGGCGGGGTTGAATGACGGGGCTTTCAAATCACAGATTATGTCCCATGTTAAAACAAACATGTCACCCATCTTCCTGAACCTAACTCCCTAGATTTTGTGATACCAAACTTAACCAAGTCTTGTTTCATGTTAGTCTTGTGTGAGGACAGTTTTGTGTGTCTGCCACAGAAGCCAAAAGATACCTTGGTTTGCTTATTGGCCAAGGACACAAAGCGTACCTTGTGTGTTTACATGAGACGCCCAAGGGCGTGACAAAGTCTCAATATGTGGTGAGGTTTTTTTTATGAAATTCTTAAAAGCAATTCAATGACTTGTGCTGTTGTAAACGTCGCCATTGTTCAAGCCTCTCTGATGCCAACTGCATTCTGGCAGTGTTAGTGAGGTGATTGTAGGTCTTTACTGATTATCTGGTAAGATCTTTCCAGATCTCCTCCTGGTGCCCTTTATGTCCCTGTGAGTCTACAGATTTCATTCATTAAACCAACGTTTTCTACTGGTTTATCACAAACACATTAAGAGAAGCATTGTGAAAACAAAGCCATGCATCCATGGAGCTCAGAGGGACGACCATACAGTAGGTCGATCTCTGGTAATCACATTCAAAATGAAAGATAGCATCAGAACACAGCTTTAATGGCATCATCCATCCATCTGCTTCTCACCATTCCCTTTGGCTCCCTTCACTTCCTGTCTGATTTCTTCTCCTCTCCGTTTCCTCCGGTCTGTGAACAGTGTGGTGACCTGAACCATGCAGTAGTGATTGCCTCTGCAGTTCAGTGCAGGGGTCTCATTTCCTAAGCCCCATGACTATTCGTGGAGGTGCAGCTCCACCATGATTGATGCTTTATAAGACCTTCTTTACAGATGTGTCATTTCAGAGAAAACAAGCAAGGTCTGAACTTTTATTCTGCCTCCATCTTTAGTCACCATAATCTCTACCTGACTTACCTTTTTCTCATTTTGTTTTGTTATTTCCTAATCTCTTAACTCCCCCTTTCTTTCAGTGTTTACATCAACCTGTCACTTTATGGTCTTCTTCTTTTATATATTTCTATACAGCTTTGATACAGACAGATGACAGATTTGATACAGCTTTTCAGCTTGTTCAGTTGTGTTGTCTCTCAGACTTCATCAGTCTCTGTCTCCAGTTCCAAGCAGACTGGTTCAGGCAGACAGGGCAAGGTCCGGTACGCCCCTGGCACCGTTTCATGAACCGCTCCCACTCTCTCCCTCCTGTCACTGAGCTCTAATCAAACCCCACTGCTACAGCGACATATCGCAATACTGTAAAGCAAGGCATTATAGCCTACTGTTTCAAAGCCTCAGTTCTTTGTGTTTATGCTAGTGATATGTACTAACTTCTTCCTGTCTCAGCTGACATTAGGTAAAGAGGAAGACTCAAATGGCTGAAGATGGAGGACAACATCTCTAGCCCTTGGAGATTTAAACATAAAATGAACTACAGCCACAAATCTCCCCTTATAATCTATAACTCTACTACCATTAGTAGAGTTTTGACAAATGTAACTACGTACAAAAACGTAACTATATTTGTGTTTTGCTCGTTTGACTGCTTCCTGGCTTATGCTGTTTTACCTGCGTCCCCTGGGAGGTGCCTATGTCCTGGCTTTTTTGCTTTAGCGTTTTCAAAAAATGCAGCAGACATTTTGACAAATATTTAAAAAATATTGGGGAGAAAAAACATAATGACACAAGATGTAGAAATGTTGTCAAGGGTTTCAGGTCTCCAAATTCTAATGACTCAGGTATTACAATTAATGTCTGACTATTGTACTACAGTTCTTGATTTAAATTTGATTATTGCATTGTTTGCTAACAGCCTGGACACAACTACATGGTGGAAAAGAAATATAGTAGTAAACCTATTATATGTAGAGCATCTTTATCTCATCAAGAGGAGGGGAATACATTAGAGTAAAACTGTCTTTATGTATTCTCTACTTCTCTTAGTATCCAAAAAGCTTTTTTCAGCATTTTGATGACAATTTGGTATCACAGCACCAGGCTACGAGCTATGTTTCCAAAGGGACCTGAAACTGTATATTGGCAAGGCACATGTGTGTTTTTGTATTCCTGTGTGAGTGTGTGGGTGTGTGAACATATGTCACTGCCATGCTGCCAGTTCTAGGTAGTAAATTCTCCATCATGACTTTCAGTATGATTAAATAGAGCTACCTGGTCACATCCATCACGACACATAATCACTGAGAAGGTCACACAGGTCATGGACTTCAGAGGAGGAAGCTAATGGAGTAGATACCTTCAGTGCGAGTCCATTAATACATAAACCATTGTTTTGTAGAATGAATAAAACCTTGTATATACCACTAGTTTTAATTAGTCCAAAACCAAACATTGATAATACCAAGGGACTTACTGTTTTACAATAAATTAACAGTAAGCGTTGAACTTCTTGTAGTAACTTTATCTTGTTTATATAGATTATGAAAAACTTATTAGATCATGAAAAGTACTACCAAAGTCATGTTAACCACCTGCTTTCATTTATCTCCTCTGAATGCTGTTGTGATGAGCTACCAAACAATATCTCCTGATTGTTAGCTCCTCGGAACTTCATCTGCGTTTACACTTGTCATTAGGAGGTTACAGCGGGGCACCAGGACCTGCTTATGGCTTCTCAGTGTGGACTTCAAATTTCTGGGCCAGTGTTGAAATGTAAGGGCAACATATAGCTATAGTTGCTGAAAGGGTAGTTAATCTTCTGCTTTCCAGTAACAGACCATACATCATGAACTAGTGAAGCCATTTCCACTGCAAACCTTCTGCTAACTGAAGTTGTCTGAAAAATGTATGAAAAAATAAACATGATTACTTAGCATTACGTATTCTGAACAATGCAGTTATACATTTTGGGGCTGCGGAGGCTTTGCAGGTAATACAGGAAGACGCTCCCAGAATTACAATCCATTACATTCAGTTCCTTACTGTGTTTTCTGTGGCCTGGTGTGATTCACAGCATATCTCATCCAGACGCTGAGAGTACCTTTGTGCATCTGAGACGCACTGGGCTTTAATGTACCTCCAATGGAAACACATCCACCTCGACTGCACAATGCACAACTTTGACGCAGGAGACCGGGGCTTGCAACCCGTGTAGCAAACGCACATCATTCATCTTCTGCTAAATCTAACAATAGTTTTTGTGCCAAAACGTAACCAAAGCAACTTTATAATGCTAACCTCTTGTCAGCCGCAGATGTTACACTGACCATCAGACACACAGGGGTGTGACGAAGCATCATTGTGTGACAAGCTGGGATGAGAATATGTTGGCTTTCTGACACTGCTTCATAACAGAGAGGGTGAACAATTATCCAGATATGAGCAACATAGCAGTGAGAGGAGGGGTTGATTTTTTTTATTTATGATTTCTTATTGTTCATAACGTATTATGTTGTAATGACTTCCATCATATTACAATGGTGCTGTAGATCATCCCAGATGTGACACAAGGCTGAGCCCTTGCAAATTAGTTTCTCGTCATCAGTGTTGATTGCTGACTGGAGGAGAAGCAGAAGGATAAGGGACGTCTCATTAAGGAGCAGGTTAGGACTTCTTCTCTGGGAAATATTTCTGAGGTTGACTCATTTGCAGCTATGAGGTGATGCGATGCTGTTGGAGATTGATGATAATGAAGACGACATGCTAAGCTGGAGAAATGCTCTCAAGCCCTTACCATTGAAAATGGCTTTGCCAGAGCCATTAGTTGCTTCCACGAGACGGATAATCTCTGGTACTCCCTCAGCTGCCTGTCAGACAGCGCAACGGGCGCCACTGACACACATGCAGCAGAGAGAAGTGAGACAGATATCACTGATCTCCAGCCCCTCAAAGAGAATGTAAAATCAGTAATGTGGGAGCACTTGGGAAATCTGAAAAATGAACAAGGATTAGTCCTCGAGGACGGATTCCCAGTTTGTCGCTAAAGGAGGAAACAACTATTCTCCATCTTCATGAATATCATCCCTCTGTTAGATCACAATATGTGTCCCATTCATGACGGTAATCCTAAGAAGGAAGTTCAACAAACAACATTCATAAGACTAGAGAGACTAAATTGACCGAAATCGATCAGTTCATTTTCTACTGAAAACAAAAGAGAAACAAACAGACGTGTTTCTCTGTAGGATCCTCTGATGTCAGACACAATATAACATTATGAGTCTGTATGAAAACAGGAGGGTAAGTGCGTTACTTCCCCACAGGATTACATTTTATCAGCTAAAAAATAAACCCCAGAGTTTCCATCTAAATATCGTCTGCCTGTCTGTTCATTCGACGAGCTCCACCTCAAGTTAAATCCTGCTTTACATTGTTCACATTCCTTTAAAGATCCTGTTCCGTTCTCCTTCTTATTTCTTTACAAACAAGGTATGTACGGCTTTATAATTTCATTTATTTTCAAAAGTGAGACTTTTTAATCATACTTGCACTTAAAAATAGTTTGATTCCACTATAATAAAGCTTCAACCAAAAAAAAAGGGTTTTCATTCCTTCATGGGTCATTGTAAATACTACAACTACTGCTAATAATAATAATAGTGAAATACCGTCATACCGCAGTAATTTCTGAGACGGTTATCATAGCATGACATTATCATACCGTTGCAATCTTAATCAGGATTACCATCAAATGCATTATTAAAGCTTGATAGGCAACTATTAATCAATATTTACCCTGGAGGCATCTATGGTGGGACCATACAGCACATACATAGATACAAAGCAACAGGAAATGATCAGCTGCAACCAATCATTTTGCAGCAAATGGTCTGTGGTCTGTGGGCCTCAAAATAGAGTTCTTGGTGGTTGAAGTTTGAATCATGCAATATCTCCGTTTCTCTTGAAATCGCCTCCTCTTAATCTAAAAAACTCGGATCTATTTTTTTCCTAAGCAGCTGTGCACAGGAAACTCCATCTCTTATCAAGAGGTTTGCCCAAATGCCCCATCTGGAGCATTTTAGGAACAGGTGACATGACACATGGAGGTCAACACAGTGAATTCATGAATACTGTTCAGACTTGTGTCCTGGAGAAGACACGTGTTTTAGATGTCCCTGCTGTGTGACCTGCAGCAGTAGTCACAATTTAAAGTGTGCTTTCCTCAGTGCATGTGATTAAGTATGTTCCTCAGGGTGTGATTGTGTGATGGTGGAGCATGATGTTCTCAACACGCCCTTCTCACATGATCACACACATATATCCAGTTCTTGGGCTGACCATCTAAAACACTGCAATCAGAATTAACCCTGAATCTTACTCCCCTTTCCTTTCCTAACCTCTTTGGTATTTAACTCTCTGAGCTGTTGCCTCTAACGTCACCGTCAGCAGTACAGTTATAGTCCCTCATGTTCACACGACTGCTGTGCACCAACAGCTTTGCTAAACCAAACACACGATAACACAAGTAAACTTCACACATATTTCTCTTAGGCAGGTGTGCAGGAGAAGGATGAGTCCAGAACAACTTGCAAATGGAATTCCTGCTCTTTGTCTAACTTGCAGAATTGGTTTCTTTGCAACATTTTGGTTCTAAACCTGCATCAAGCAAATGCTCTATACGATCCAAACCATCTCCAAGTGGACTACAAGAGATGCCATTGTGTGGATAAGAAGTTATTACAGTTGGGTCCTTCATGTTTCAGGCCTATCTGACCGTTCAGTTGTCTTGAATGATTTATGGAGCAGTCTCCAGCCATACAGGCCAAAAAGCTGATGAAGAGAGAGACGAAATCCAGTGGGTTGGATTTCATAATTACTAATATAATTACTAAATAACTAATATATATTAATTTATAGTTTATTGATCCATCCATTTTCTGTAACCTCCGCAGGGGGCTGGAGCCTATCCCAGCTGACTTTGAGAGGTGGGATTCAACCTGGACAAGTCGCCAGTTCATCAGAAGGCCACATAGACAGACAAACAACCATTCACACTCACACCTACGGTCAGTTTAGAGTTACCAGTTCACCTCTACTGCATGTTTTTGGTGGAGGGAGGAAGCTGGAAAACCTGGAGAGAACCCACACAGACACAGGGAGAACCTGGAGAGAACCCACACAGACACAGGGAGAACCTGGAGAGAACCCACACAGACACGGGAGAACATGGAGACTAACCACAGCAAAGTCCCAAGTCCTCAGGTGGATCTGAACCCAGGACCCTCTTGCTGTGAGGCAACCACTACGCCACCGTGCGTCGAGCCAATGGCATGCTACATGTGGCCACATTCTGCCTATTCTTCAAAAGCTGGAGGAACACTTCAGAATTCATGAGGAAGATTTCACAGTTTGTGGACACCATTAAGGGAAAAGTCTGAGGTGACCTATCCAAATGTTATCAGGTACAAAACAAACAAACAAATAAATAAATAATCCCAATTCATATGAATCTGGTTATTTTTCTTCATTAATGACTGACAAGATATGCCCCTACAGTGAAGTTATTGTTTGATTGTTTTCTAGTGTATTATTATTATTATTATTATTAATTATTATTATTATTATTATTAATTATTATTATTATTATTAGTATCACTATTTTTATCAGGGCTGTTATTATAGCAGTTATTATAAATACTATAAATTGTAATCTCCCTATTATAACAGCTGTTGTTGATGTTGTGGTTGAACATGTCTGTGTCCCTGTCCCTCACTCCCTCTCTCTCTCCACCTGTCCACCCATCTCTCTCTCTCTCCCCATCTATCTTCCCCATATCGCTCTCTCCCCCATCTATCTCCCCATCTCTCTCTCTCTCACCCCGGCCGGTCAAAGCAGAGGCTCCGCCCACCTTGAGTCTTGGATCTGCTCCAGGTTTCTTCCTGTTAAAGTCAGTTTTTTCACTCCACTGTCTCCATGTTCTTCTCATGGAGGATTGTTGGGTCTCAGTAGAATAAAGAGTCTGTCTAGACCTGCTCTTGTTGGAAAGTGCCTTTATATAACTTTAGTTGTGATTTGGTGCTATTCAAATAACATTGACTTGACTTGTGTACAGGACAATGATATGATGGCATTTCTCAAGGAAGCCACCTTAATAGACCCTATAAGTAAATCTGGGAATGACTGAAGAAGTCAGCACTGAAAGAACTTATCATCGAAAATGTAATTTCTTCAAGAGTGTGTGCAATAGTTATAGTTTTGAATGGAATAATGTATATAGCAACATAAATATGGTAATCTCACTCTCAGCTGTCAGAAAACAATGAGGACAAACTGCAGGCTCAGCATGAGGAAGAGGATGAAGAGGGAAATGTAATTTAGGCATACTTTTGTGATACTACTGCTATGTATTCTAACAAAAAAAAAGAAAAGAAAAAAGAAATATGATGACTACAATAATATCATAGATTTTATTTCAGTTTCCTGTTTCCAAGAAACCCAGAATCTCTGCAGAACTGTTCTCAGAAGAAGAGCTGAGGAGGGCCCTCATTTTACAGAAAAACATATTTATATATTTATCCATCCTTCTATACTATACTCCTCCCTCCAAACCCTGCCTCAGAGGACCCTGCCCTCTGGTGGTGGGGTAAGATAGATCCTTTACCTCTTCTCTCGCAGCTCTCCATCGAATACGTCTGCATTCAAGCCTCCTCAACACAGTCTGAAAGAGTGTTCTCAACAGCCGCAGACAGAATCAGCAAAGAGACCACTTACAGACTCATTTTCATCAACTAAAGCTTTTTAGGTAGGCCAAATAATACAAAGATGCCAGAGTGTTCTGTTTTTTTTCTGTTAACATATCTTCATACTCTTTATGAAAATTTTTTAAGTTATTTTCTTTGTTATTCTTAAAAATTGTAGAATTTGTATAAAGAAAACGCAGGAAACAATTGTTTTCCGCAAAAAAGTGATAATATCTGTTGAATTTTGTCACATCTTTTCATGTCATGTCTTTATTTTTGGACAAAACAGTAATAGAGAGAAGTATTGATAGTAATTATTGATACATATGGGTATCAATTAGCAGAATCAGTATTGGTATGAGATAAATCTCATCCCTACACAGTTTGACCAAATGTAATGGAAATCCGTCCTGTGGTTTTCAGTCATCCTGCTAACAAATAAACCACCAGGTAACAAACACATAGACAACAAAATCAACGACAACCTCTGCAGAGTTAAAAATGTGTTTCTAGTCAGACCTGTCACAAAGAGCAGACGGCTGACTTCCATAGCGACCATGATGAACACGAGGTCATGTCCACTGCTGTGTGTTTGGGGAGGTGGGAGGTTAAATCTCCTTAGAATGAGTTCACATTCTACAAATACACGGAAATAACACAATGATTACAATGCTAATATTTTTTTACAAACTTTGAGTGCAAAAATTGTTAACCACTAAATTCAAACTATGTAGATAATAGTAATTCTATATTCATTGTGGTGTGTTTGTTAAATTAGGGATATCCAAACTTTGGCCTGTTTGCTATCTGTGGCTCAATGTCTTTATCCATGAGTGTATCACTGGTCAGTGAAATTTAACACGTTTGGGCAGTTTTATCGATATAAACCAAAATCAGATACAATGCCAGTGGTCTTCACAGCCTTTACAGAGTACAACACCCTCTGTCTTTAGACGCTCGATTGAATAAAAAGCATTTTAATTGGTATAAAAAGGGAATAAACCTCAGGAACAGACACAGACCAAGGATGGACAGATGTGCATTTAATAATATATGTGAAAGATATGGATCCTTAAAGAAAACTGAGCAGCTTGAGCTTCTTACTGCAGAAGTGTAAAGAAAATGTGCTCAGAACTCACTTATAAGGCTTTACTAATAACACATATGAGTTTTTGACACTGTCCTTCATTGTTGTCCAGTCATACTTTTGTCATTTGCCCCCTTCAACAAAGATAATTATTGCATAGTTTATCCCCGCCTCTTTTATGACTGCTTGTTTTAGCTTAGACTAAAGCTACTTGATTTGTTGGAAGTTTTGCACATTTTAAAACCACAAAAGTGGGAATAAACATAAAAAGATATTAAAATGAAAAGCATCCAATTAAGAACCACAAACGGCAGTCTGTCTGTCAGGGCGGTTTGGAAGCCTTCAGAGCCCACAGGGAGCCATCAGACAGACTATGTGTAGCTACACCCAACACTAACAACAGCCGCTATAAAGCGAGCAACACAACACATCTAAATCATGTAGAGGGAACTGTGATTGATCATCTCAAAGTCTCCTGCAGCACCAGCAGCTAATGTAAGCAAGCCAGCAGCCAGCAGAGACTTTAAGTGTGGCATCGACAGCTTCATCAGCACAATCATGTAATTAATTAGTTTGTTGGATAAGTTGCTGTTGAGAAGAACTGGGCATGGATGGTGTTAGTGGAGCATTTTTATTAGCATTAGCCAACAACATGGAGCCAGCCACTGACTCAGTCCAAACCTCTTTCCAGACATGCTATTTAGTGCGCTGAAGTACTTTATGAGATGTTCAATATGTCGGAATCTTTAGAAAACAATATTACATGAACTGCATACTATTCATGAGGAAACGTTACAATAAGACTGTTTGGTGATGTCAGTCAGACTAGTATCAGTTGAAAAGTGAACATTAACCAACCCTAACCCCCAGTTCCAGTTATAATGGTAGACGATGAATTATGACTTCATTGTGTTGGAAATCCAGAACAATGTAAAGTTCCTTTGCGTCTGCTTTTTGAGAAACTTTTAATATCCTGTTCCAGATTTGAAACATAACGCGTTCATGTGACAAGCAGTCAGTCCCTTTGACTTTCCTTTTGATGAGGTGTCCTTCAGTAGCATGATAGCAATAATGCAGGGTATAAACATCTGAGCAATAGATAGAGCAGAGAGAAAGGAAAAGGGCAGAGACCTGGAGAAGAATAGATAGAGGAAAAAAGAGAAAGAGACTGTTTAAAGGAGGAGGCAATCTCTGCCTTCCCTCTTTATTATAAACTCCCTGGTGCCACACTGAATGAAATTTAGATTAGCCTTTATGCTCGACCTGTTACTGCCAATGACATAGAAACAGGCTGCAGCTACGAGAAGGGGGGAGGGCAGAGAGAGGGAGAGAGGAGACGGGGATGTAGATAAATCAGGGAGGAGAATATCTTTTTGTAAAGACTGCAGAAATCAGTGAAAATTATATAGATAGACCAGGACGATGCTGAGATAGTGAGGATGAGGGAGAGATAAAAAGGCAGGACAGAAGATTAGAAAAAAGGGACGATGGTAGCGTTGATTGGATTAAATATGTGGGGGGGAGAGAGAGAGAGACAGATGCCTGGAGGATGCCTCCCCCGACTCTGTTTCTCTCTCATGAGAGGAAGCAGCGTCACCACGTAGTAGGTCATACATACACAGACTGCTGCATCATGGAGGACACACATCCTCATTAATGTGCTGTTTAGAAGACTTGACACAGCCATTACCATTACTCTGTAATCAGAATAGGACTGTCTTTTAGTATTCATCCTTTTACCATGATTCATCCACAGACGTTTTCTCTGTAAGGGTGAAGTAATCTGAAGTAATCCAAACTGAACCAGTCATTTATCATAAAACAGTTCCAAGCTTCCTTTTTTGTTCCTATTGTCTTTATGTAGCGTCATAGCAAATTTAATATCTTTATTTCTTGGATAAAAACATAGATTCCATGATATCAGGTTGGCTTCAGGTTATCTGTTTTTTATATCTTGTTTTTATGTTGTTATTGGACTAATTCACGAAAAAAATGACTTCATCAATCACATAAATTAGTAGTTTTAGTAGTTGCCACCTTATCTCTGGACTGTTGCCCACAAAAACAGCAGACCAGTTTGACTGATTAACCATATCGTAATATATCATATCATATATCAAATCATATCATATCATATATCAAATCATATCATATCATATATCAAATCATATCATATCATATCATATCATTCCAAGATTCCTGGGATGATCAAAACTACTTTTCTTTCTGAATACAACACTCCCACAAGTTATTGTTTTTCTTGCTGCTCAGACGACACACTTCCAAGGCACCTGTTGGGTGATGAAACCAGTGTCATTCTGAAGGTAGAATGCTATTTGTTCCTAAAAGAAACAGTTGGGCAGGGTGTCACGTATGTAGAATGAGGGTCATAAGGCAGAGATAGAGAGGTTGCAGTTCAATGATTTAATAAAGATCCAAACTTAACAGGCAAACTGTGTCTATAAGGTGGTGACTGAGCCAAAGTCCATATAAAGCAAGAAAGAAACTAGAAAATGTCCAAAAAGCAATCCAGGGCCAGGCAAAATACAAAATACAGGCAGAAAAAAACTTACAGAGAACATGAAGGACACACAGATCAACATGACAATCTGTCACCTCAGGACAGAAAGACAGCAACTTAAATACAGAGCAATGGGAACAGGTGGTGAGCAGGTACAGCTGAAAACAATCAGCCAGTTAGATGCTAAACTAACATTAGCTGACTGGGAGCAGCCAGTAAACATAATTCATTCATTCGGTTTCTGTGACCTCTTATCCTGTAGGGTTGCGGAGGGGCTGGAGCCTATCCCAGCTGACTTTGGGTGGGAGGCGGGGTTCATCCCGGACAAGTCATCACTTCATCACATAGAAAGACAAACAACCATTCAGACTCACATTCAGACCTACAGTCAGTTTAGAGTCACCAGTTCACCTCTACTGCATGTTTCTGGTGGTGAGAGGAAGCTGGAGAACATGGAGAGAACCCACACAGACACACGGAGAACCTGGAGAGAACCCACACAGACACGGGGAGAACCTGGAGAGAACCCACACAGACACGGGGAGAACATGGAGAGAACCCACACAGACACGGGGAGAACCTGGAGAGAACCCACACAGACATGGGGAGAACATGGAGAGAACCCACACAGACACGGGGAGAACCTGGAGAGAACCCACACAGACATGGGGAGAACATGGAGAGAAGCCACACAGACACGGGGAGAACCTGGAGAGAACCCACACAGACATGGGGAGAACATGGAGGGAACCCACACAGACACAGGGAGAACCTGGAGAGAACCCACAAAGACACGGGGGAGAACATGCAAACTCCCCCTGGGTTCTCCCAGGTCCTCTGGTGGATTTGAACCAATGACCTTCTTGCTGTGCTAACCAAGGTGCCACCCCTCCCAGTAAACATGGCTGATTAAATGTTAAAGGGGTTGCCGATCATGGCCCGAGCAGGACAGAACACAGTATCCAGTGAAAGACCGTCACCCAGCAGAGGGCTGACTTTGGCTGCATGGCTACCAGAGTACCTAGCGGTGCCATCAGGAAATCCCACAAACCACCTTGGTACTGGATTCCCTCAGTTCGTCTCGCAGGCTGTTAGTGTTGTGTAGATTGTGGATGTTACTCTGCTGAATCTGCTTCACAAATTCACAGTCCCACACAGACCTTAATGTGTCATCCCTGTCTCTCCACCAATCCTTCTATATACAACCATTCTGTCAAACATGCAGGAAAGTTTAATGGGACCATTTATGTAAAATGTCATGAAATAATATCATGTCAGAATGACAGACATGTGTCCACTACAGAGAAAGAAATCTGACCAAAGTGTGCGTTATAAAGCCAAGAAAGGTAAGTAAGATTACTGCATGAGATTATTCATAGTTTATACGGTACTAAATAGAATACTTATGATTATATGCAGTGTGTGGAAATGTAAATATGAAGATCTTGTCACATTACTTGGTCACATTTACAGACACACAATGCACCTGTGTTTCAGTTTGTGACAAGATCAACATCACAAGTTCTTATGCAGGGATAATCTCAACTAATTGTCTTGACAAGGTGTCAAATATTAAACAATTAGACGTGTTAAATGGTCCCGTAATGACTGCTGAACATGGTGGCCATATGGATGGGCTCCACTGAGATCTAATATTTGGCAAAGGGCCCAACACTCTCATATCAGAGAGAGAGAGAGAGAGAGAGAGAGAGAGAGAGAGAGAGAGAGAGAGCAGATGAATGAACAACAAACATGAAAAAAAGGAAAACTCTGATTTCCTCCTTCTTGTTTCACACAAAGACTTTTTGGATGACAGGCGAAGGGTGAACCTGACACAAACAGAGCTGAGGCAGGCCTGTAGAGAAGGGGGAGATGCATTCAAGGGTTGTTCAATCTGTTTCACAGATCAAGTCATCGCACAGAGAGAAAGTCTGACATACTGACCCGAATAGCAGGCTGAGATCAAAAGACATCGAGAGATGCTTTCACTTGTTTTCAATTATCATTGATTTATTTCCTTTGTAGCAGTAAACATGTAACATTACACAAAAGGTTGAATTAAACTTCTTAAATACATTGAAAAATGTAGAAACGTGTTGCAACAATAAGACTTGGTCCATCCCATAATGAAATACTTTTCATATAGGAGACACTCACTGTTGTAAATCATACAGTATGTCATCATACGTCATGGTGTGGTTTTGATGTACAGCACAGTTGTGCAGTTTTAAAGCCGTCCTAAGACAAATTTGAGAATTTTATTTGGGACACAAATCATGTAATTCATGCTTAACGTCGCTTTTTTATCTTCTCACTTCTGTTTTTAGTTTGTACTCTCGTCTTAATTGTCTTATTTCATTTAAATTTGTGTTGCCGTGTGCTGTTTGGGTTGTACAACTAAAATTGACATGACTTGAGAGTTGGTCGGACATTAAGAAGTGAAAACTTCAGCTTGAATTGATGTAAATGTAAATAATGACGTGATGTAAATTCAGATGCAGAGCTTATGAATGGCTGAAACCTAAAATCCATGTCTGTGCTGACGGCTCTTGTAAACTGTATGAAGTAAAAATGAAACTAAGGACTGATTTCCTCATTCCCTCATTTTAAATCTGACATGTCTCGAGTAGGAATGTTTACAGAAGAGGTCATTTGTTAAAGTTTTATTTACGCTACATATAATTGTGTTCATGGACTTCCTTCGACTCTCTCCCAGAAGTAAAGCAACAGGCAACACAACAACAACAAAACAGATCTCTCTGGGTTTCAAAATTGTTGAAATTGTTGGGATGATGTAAGAATTTATAAAAAAGGTCTTGTTATTTTCAGACATTTTAAAGTGGAAATGCTACATGTTATTTTTTTACATGGAAAGTTTAAACATAGGATGGTCTTAAAATAAGAAAACACTCCCACTCAGTCAAAATTGAATACAATTATTTCTATAAGGTTAAACACTGTCCAAAATTTACTTTGCATATATTTGATGTAACATAAGAAACATATTTTTATAAAGCGATATTTAACTCAGAAAACATTACAATGTCACTGACTCATGATATGTTATTGAAATGTGTCCTGTAGTGGCTATGGCTACAATTAAAACCAACGAATGAGAAGCCAACTTCACCTCTCCTCTTCATTGGAATACTGCTTACTATTAATATTTTCTCCATTCAGCCAATCATTTCACAGACACAACGAAGAAGCATTTGTTTAGTGTCAAAAAACTGTTTGCTCCTCCTCCTCCATCCTGCAACACCAGCCAACTGGGTGAAAGTTCCTACCTACGTTACCCAAAGCACAAATGTAACACCCACTGGACCAGTTTGGTGTCTTTGGTTCTATTATTATGAATAGAATAATATCAGTTTAATAACAAACTGGTTTATCTGATGCTGAAAAACGAGGATTGCAACGTTTAATCGACCACTTGACTAATCATGCACTATAACTGTATGTTTATGTACTATAAACACAACAGTATCAGCACTTACTAGACACGTCTCCATATAACGGAATGCACTACAACACTACCACTATATATTAATTATATATCATAAAAGTAGACTTTGTGGCAGAGCGGGTGTACCTTATAGTTTTTGTTTAAAAGACCAGCTGACCCAAGATATGTTATTTACACACTTTTTAAGCCTCTAAACTCAAAGTGTAGCATGCACCTCATTAAGCTCGATGCACCGCTGGACCAAGTCAATGAGAACCTGCAGCCTTTGCATACCTCAGTGTTAACCTGCCATTTGGCACAGAAAGGAAACAGAGAGCTCTGTCAAATGTAATATTATATTTCCTCTCTCATGTGAGAACTGAGATGTCCAAGTCTGGAGGCTTCGATGACTCCATGCAATCTGTCCGGAGTCATTTAATGTTTGGTTTTGGTTGTTTTTATTTCATTTAAATTCCCGTCTCCATCTTCAGCTGTTGAGGAGAATCCTGCAACACTCTTTTTGTTTGATAGTTCACAAATGTCTTGTGGACTAAGACAATCCACCAAACTTTCCACTGGCGTTTGTGTGAGTAGATTATGACATTTATCTGCAAACTACTCCTTTAAGTAAGTTGTTCAGTTCTGCTACAGTTCAGGTTGCTGAGCCTCTAATTCAGTTATGTGTACCTGACCTCTTCAAGGGTCCAATTTAGTTATTAATATATGCTTTTCATAGGCCTACCTACGCATCAACAAAATGAGATTTATGGTCGTCTTAGCAGCTTCAAAATAAAGAAATAAACACAGACAAACACAGTCATGGTGGACAGAGACAGACAAGACAATGCCACAGAAGAGACTCTTCATTGTGGTTTCTATTGGAGTGTGTGTCTATGTGTGTGTGTGACATGGCTAGTCATGCATTAGCAGTCACCTACCAGGCTGCATCGTCTAATTGCATCTAACAAAGCAGAAACCACTGCTCTCCGTTAAGAGCATCTCTGGAGCCTTCCACTCTTCCTGCTCTCTCTGTACGGACTCTCCAACTTTGTTGTTGCTTCAAAGCAGTTTCACTTTAATCTGTAATGAAATAATAGCGCTAAAGATGTAGCGACGTGCATTAATGTCATCTTAAGAGGAATATTTCAGCCCACTACAAAGATTTAAGAAGGGTGGTGCCCTGAAATAAAACTGTGGAGTTTCTAAGAGGGAAATTACACCGCTCCGACACTCGACCAAAAATAAATAGTTTATTGGATTCTCTCTAATTTTCTTGCCTCTGACTTTGAGGAGTGCATTAAAAAGGAGTCCTCAGAGGCTTGTAAAAGGCCCACTGGGTGCAGAACGGTGTGGACTAACTTTGTTTCTTTTTTGTCTCAAGCTGAAAGCACTAGGGCATAATAATGACTTTTCAAAGTGTTAAGGTCTATCAAAAGCTCTAATGCTCTGTAGTACAGAAAAACACTAAAACAGCAGGCTGAACCCAATTGCATCACTCAGGAAGTGATGTGAGCTTGTTGCTTTCATTGAAAAATTATACGTAACAAACCTGTATTTATATGCAGCCATTTCCCCCATTGAACAGTGTTCGTTCAGCTTAATGAAAAGAGTCCAACACCGATTGGAACATACCATATTTACCAGGACTGTGTTGCGATTGTAATGAACAAACCCTCATTACCACTGCCTCACTCACAGCCCAGTGACAGCTAATTAAAAATATCTACATATTAATTGAGTGAATTGAGATTGAACAGGCTCCCTGGGTGTCCAGCATGAGTCAGCCTGGTCAGGCTGCAGCAGAGAGCAGCTGCAGGTAATCCTCATCTTACATTCAAATACATGACTCTGACACTAACATTATAATATTAGTAACAACTATCGGAGTAAGATCAGACACTTGTAATATGTTTTTACAGCAGCA
Organism: Chaunax sp. Z400; assembly: GCA_037577475.1. Lineage (NCBI taxonomy): Eukaryota > Metazoa > Chordata > Actinopteri > Lophiiformes > Chaunacidae > Chaunax > Chaunax sp. Z400. The sequence goes on along the minus strand of CM075188.1, from coordinate 1,611,640 downwards.
GTGTGCTTTCTGAGTACATTCTACACTAAGCCTACTGTACATTATGGTTACTATACTGTTGACTCATAAAAGATCAGTTCACCCTAAAATGAAATTTCAGTCACTAACTACTCACCACCACCGATGGAAAATAGAATTTCTGATGCTTCACATCAAAACAGCATTACAGCATTCTCCCCAACCATTAAAGAAGATGGGAGTCTGTTTAAAACCCTACAAAAAGACAAAGATCAAACAAAAAAAAGACTCCGTGCAGCTCGTACTGTATAATCCAAGTCTCCAGAGGCTTAGAGGTCCCAAACTGACTTAAATAGGCATTATTTACAAGATTTCATCTTTAAAAAAGTGTGTAAATAAAATCTTTTCAGAATAATTTGGCATTCCCTTTTCGGGCTGTCTTTACAAGACATGGTTCAAGTGACCCAATTCCAATTTTTTCCTCCCATGTGGCACAGATCGGATATGAAACATAAACGTGTCAGCAGGAAAGAAGCACATGGAATCAGGATCAGGACTCATTCATATGAGGAAATAAAACTGATATGAATCAGATATGTGCATTTGCATCCGTCATCTAAGCAGACGGATCAGAGATTCCCTGTCTGTGAGTCATACGTCATTATAAATGCAACGGTGGCGAATGATGTAAACATAGGTGGACCCAGACAGAGTCATCTTGAAATGCGAACAATATTTTGCTCACCTCTAAAAATGCTTCAGAAAGCCATAGCTTGGATCATTAGCCCTTTGTCACACTCGTCTGCATCTGTTGTAAAAAGCGCTGGTTTTAAGTTTCCACTTTTGCATAAAGATTTTTGGGGTCAAACCCACGTAAACGTTTGTGGGAGGTCGTTTATGGGTCACGTTTAAAAGTAGATGTAAGCAGGCAGTCACAAAAATTTAAAGTTTAAAGTTATTTCATGTTTTTGTTCTAGGTAGTTTTTTAGGTTTTAAAGGTTTTTACAAATCCCCATCTTCTCCTTTGAACAGAATGTTGCAACACTGGTTTACTGTGAAGCTCTAGAAACGTTGTGAGGACAAACAAACGTCATCGACATGGTGGTGAGTAGAGAGTGGATGGAATTTAATTTGTGGGTGATCTATTCTATGAAGATGTAATATAACAGTGGTAACAACAGTGAGAATAACATCTGGGTCCTACCCTCCGCTTACAGTCAAGTGACACTCTTAATACACAATTGCCATTTTCACATCTATCATCCATGTTGTGTAAGTAGCCAATGTACCCATGTAGGTGTGTCCATGGGAGATGACAACAACAACAACAACAACAACGTGGTCTCAAGTCAATGGCAAAGGGTGCATCACATACGCCTACATGGGCCAGTTCACAACACACACAAGTGATGCACAAATTTATTTACAAACTTCCACCTGTATGGACCCTAACTCTATTTCACTGCACCTCTACCAGTGGCTCAGGAAGTATCAGGAGGGCTACTTAACTCTACTTCCATTATGAACCTGGACTGTTTATGGGACCGTTTGGATGTGTAGAGAACAGAACATTCATTCACATTAGATCCTGCCAGCAGACTGAAATAATAAAAAGGTAAACTGCTTCCATTGTATGTACAGTAAATTGAACAGACAGCAGATAAACTTTTATCGTCTCTGCTGCAGGTTAGTTATTATAAACATTTCCTAAGATTATTACATAATATTTCATCCATCTGCATCCCATCTGCTGTGAATCAGAACGATCATTAATATGATCTGACCTGCTTGATCTGCAGACTGCTTAGCAGCTCTCCTCCTCTTCCTCAGTTAAATATCGCTGCATTTGCTGATATGCATTGGACAGAGGACAATGACACAGTGGAGACAAAGTGTCCACCCACACAGCAGTATGCTCTCTTAGCATATTGTGATACAACCTAGCTATTACTCTTTATGGTTTAATAATACAGCTGGAGTGAATATGTGACATTTAAGGAGGGCAGAAAATCTAAAATGTTGCATAGAACAATTGTAAGAAATTCTTAACATATTGTTTCATAAAAAAAGAAAATAGTGTAGAACTGTAACTGAAGACAATGTAAGTTGACACTGTGTTTTTGTTGTGCAGTGGCTGCGTCCTTTAATGTGCGTAACACAAAAAGCAGCATGAGCAGCTGCTACTTAAGAGATGACCCAGTGGCCCAGAATCTAAAGCTGTGTGGAGATAATGTGAGGAATGAAAGTTTCCATGTTTGCTGAGACCCTCATTTGTCAATTAACCAAACTGTGTAGTGCAGCAAAGTTAGCTTTTAAAAGGGGAATAAATATGTTGATTCCCACCACACATTATTTTTAACATTCAGTCTGGATAATATTAAATCATAAAGGTCACCAAACAGTAGCTTTCAGCCTTGAAGGAAAATTCACAATTACTTCTTCAATTTTTTTAAACTTCTGACCTCCAATTATGTAAGAACCAAAACCATGTTTGTGTGGATGTGTTTTAAAATATTAAAGTAATAAAAACATTCATATTGTTAGTGATACTTCAGTAGGAGCATTTGATGAATTGAGACAATGTATAATTGCTTTATATTTTGTCACCTATTTTACAGTAAAGCTGTGTTGAAAATGTGTGTATTAAATTAGATACAGCAGTGTTACGGTGACTCCTTTGGTACTTTGACTCACCGTTTCAGAGGAGGTTCATGACTCACTTAAAGAAAAAAGGCACTTGCAGAAATCGTTCACTTCAGTTCACTTTAAACGGATTTATTGACCCAAAACAACAAAAATGATTCTCTGTGGTTGACCTTCATTAAAGTACATTAAATATAAAATATTACAGTAAAGAACATGCTAGCCTCACATATTAATCCAATAAAAACCAAGAAACTATTATGGCTCCAACAGGTTTATAATATATTCTATCTCTAAATCTGTCAAATGTCATTTTATTGAATTTCATGCATTATGCACACAACAGAGCAACATACACTTTGATTATTTAAGTAACCCAATTAAAGTTTTAAATACATAATTAGATACATTTAGTGTAGAAATTTAGATATTTATTTATGATCAATTGCTAATAATAATTTTTTTGGTGTGCATTTTTTGGTTGGCAAAAAAAAAGAAAAAAAGAAAAACAGTGACACAGACACCCTGACAGAGATGCAAGCACTGCGCAGGCAATAACTTCTCCCGTGTTTTAAGTTTGGAATTACTTGTTTGTTTGTTTGTTTTTTTGTCATTTCATGTTTTATCACATCACATTGTTTGTTTTTCATGTTTAATTTAACTCCGTCCTCCTCAGGTTTTGTCGTGTTTGAATGTTATTGACAGGTGACATATTAAGGCAGTAAGAGTGTCTGCAGACTCTGCTCATTTTCAAATGCAAGTAACAGTGTAAAAATAAAACTCTTACATCTCTCAGTTCTACAATTGTCACATACTGACGAGGGACAACATGCTTCTGCAGTACAGAATGAAATGGCTATGTGCAGCGTGGACAGTCTGCAGCATCGGTGCCGATTGTGAAGTGTGTGTGTGAGAGAGAGAGAGAGAGAGAAAGAGAGAGAGAAAGAGAGAGAGAGAGAGGGGAAGAGAAAGAAGGAACATGCACTTAAATGATCTATTCCCAAAAGAGAAAATAGTCGTTATTATCTATGAATCATTATTAACTTCTGTTCTTCTTCTATAATATTTCATTATGTTAATCGAGTCATTTAGAGCATATGTCACCTTTTTAAATTATTGTAGCCTGCTAATTTTAAAGTACATTTGACCTTTTCAATCTGCAATTAAATAAAGCAATTGTAAATTTAATAAACCCCATGAACTGAATTTCAATAGTAATTTTAGTCTTACATCTGACGTAGTTGCAGGGTGAAAAAATGATCCTGTGGTGGTTGGAGGGAGGATTGGAATGTTGAAAAGTAACCTGTATTCAATTTATGTCCATAAATTAAGACACTCGAGTTATGACATGCAGGTCATGTCACATCATGTCTAATCAGGTTTATAACGTAAGTAAACTGACCTAAACTAAACTAACCTTTAACCAAAACCATGATCTTTTCCGAAGCCTAACCAGCCAAGTGTAATGCCTACTGGTCCACTGAGCCTGAAAGGCCAACCGGCCATCGGTTCAATTCCCCCTCAACCTCTCCCACATTTCCTGTCATCTCTTCAGGCGGTTCTATCCACAGCAAAGGCTGAAAAATGCCCAAGAAAGAACTTTTTAAAAAGTCAACCTGCAACTATTTGTATTTCTTATTTTCCAGACACAGTTTCCCATTCTAGTGATTGGAAACTGTCCAAACCATATTTCAATGATGTGTGAGCAGACAACTTCTTTTTTTTTTTGAGAAATGTTTTTTTTTCTTCATGTTGATCTGAGAAAATGACAAAGGCAATAATGATGTATCTTCTGTCAACAAATACATATCTATGTAATCATGAAAGTCTCCACAATAGACCTATCAACATAAATATCACATAGTTCAGTTCTCATGGGTTGTATGTGGTTTAGATAAGTTAAGGTCAAAGGTCAGTGGGAGCCATTATTACAGCTAATGTTAATGCCAATTGCCAAATTTTGGTGGTGGGAGGAAGCCAGAGAACCTGGAGGGAACCCATAAAGACACAGGGAGAACCTGGAGACTAACCACATAAAAGTCCCAGGTCCTCAGGTGGATCTGAACCCAGAACCTTCTTGTTGTGAGATAAAAGTGCTACCCACTACTCCTCATATGCTTTTCATATACCATCCCATGAGATCACAATGGATACCAAGGTTCAGTGTTCAAACCCCTGATCTTACACGTCTGTGGTCTGCTATTATTCACAAACATACTTCCAAATGCTCACAAACAGCTTGGAGTCTGATCATTGCTGCTTGCAACTAAATTTTCATAAATGTTCCACAAAAAAAGTGACATTGTTCTATATTCTTAACATAAAACAGACCTATTGGAAAATTAATATTACAGATACATAAAGGCTCAAACAACTTTGTATCTGTCATCCCATTTATAAAGCAGCTGTGTCAGGTCCTCTTTTTTCTGTACTGCTAACAGCACACACAATGTGTGACACATGTTAGCAAAGTCAATACAGTCACACATAATAATGATGACAAACATGCTCCTCTATGTTAATTTAAGCCCAACCTCGACACACAACGCTGCATCTGTCAGCTACTCAGAGCACAACAAGCATGCTCCTCTTCTAAATTGAGTTTACACAGGAAATCTAAGCAAATGGCTCAAAACAAGAAAATAACCCTCCCAAATACGGGACCCATGAATGAAAAACAGCACAAGTGTCTCACATCCGGGAATAAAGATGCAGGTGGGGAGAAAAGGGCCTTCACAGTCCCCAGGGCCCTCTAATCGTTTAGCCTCCGGCTTCTCTAAAAGAGACACAAAAATCAGCATTGTCCCCTATTTATGCAGCCATGAGGTCTTAAATGGCACTATGGACCAGGTACAGGTGTTTGGAGGAGATAAGACCCCTGTCTGCCTATGAGCACACACCCCCATCCTGACACTTTTAAAGGGCTTTAGCTTCTAGGAAAAAAAAGGGTGAGAGTTATTTGCAGTTCTCGGTCCGTCAGTCATCCTCCATACAGAGACACAGGTGTGTGTCTGAGAGAAATAATGATGAGGAGGAGGGAGGATTTGTCATCTCAGAGTTGAGATGACAACAGACAGAGACAGAGGATTAAGGTAGAATTAATAAGTCAAAAATAGAGGCTGATATAGAGGAAAATAGCCTGCGGGCAGCTGTCTGTTCAACAGCACCATGAAGAGCGTTACATAGGTACTTTAAGTATGACGAGTGTCAGGACACATTAGCTGAACAAGGAATGACAGGCTACAAACACACTGTGTGAAGACTTTGTTATGCTACTTTCTTTATTTGACCCCCTTCCTTTTAATCAAGGATACTAATTCCTTCATTACCAAAGGTTAATGACGAATGGATTTCTTGGAGAGTATATATTAATCCACACGAAGGCTAAACAATGATGACATAATTTCAAGATGCAGATTAATATCTGACCCTGGCTGAATATGGCATCCCATCTGAGATCTTCATAAAGGCCTTGAAGGGCTTCAGTGTTGTCTCTGATCAGCCCTTCAGTGTTTTACAAACAGATGGCTCTCTTTTTATGCTTTGTATGCAGCGTTCCAGGTTAGGACAAATATCAGAGGCTTTGGTTGCATTGCATACCATTTCTACGCAGATGATACACAGCTATATATATATATATATATATATCAAGGATTGGATGTTACTCAACTCTTTACAACTCAATTCTGAGAAAACTGAGATACTCATTACTGAAAATTCTACAAATCACATTCTTAAATACTTAATCCATTTGCCACCTTTGCAAAACCATATGCCAGAAATCTCTGTGTTACTTTTGGTCCTCATTTAAAATGTGATCATCATGTCAATAAACTGGTTTAATCCTGTTACTTCCTTTAGAGAAATATTGCAAAAATCAAACCATTACTATCAACCTCTGACCACTGAACGTATCATTCACACCTTTATGTTTTCCCGCCTTGACCTGAGTCAAACTGCCCTGACACGACTTCAACTGGTCCAGAATTCAGCAGCTAGACTTTTAACTGGGAGAAATGGAAGGTCTCACATCACTCCCATTTTAGCCTCTCTACACTGGCTGCCAGTCAAGATTCTTTTAATCACTTACAAGGCACTTCATGGTTTAACCCCTGTCTATGTCTCTGAGCTACTGACCCCCGACACCGGCCCCTTCCATCATCCAATCTGAACCTAAGACCAAACTCAAAACCAGAGGTGGTGCTCATTTACTGACCTAGCACCTAAACTATGGAGCAACACCCCCCATCCTATCAAATCAGCTGAGTCTGGTTTAAAAAACTCACCCTTTAAGTTGGCTTTTTTTTATTAGATTGATTGCTTTGGGTTCTGAATGCTTGTTTATTTTTATAACACACTCTCTTTGTATTTTGACTGTTGTTAAGTTGATGTGATTTATGGTTTCTTTATTATGTAAAGCATTTTGTAACTTATGTTTAGAAAGGTGCTCTATAAATAAAGTTTTACTTACTTACTCGTTCTCGTTGCAGAATATCTCAGCTATATAGTGGTGGCAGTGTCATATCTCCACCCCTCTCTGTTAATGTACCAAATACATAATTACACCTTCCAAAAACACAGTATGTAATCTCCAAGATCCAGTTTATGATCCAGATCCGGATCCAATTGGACATAGTGGTGCAACATCACAAGTTGTCCTTGCCTTTTTTTTCTGGTTGGCGTATTATTATTAGTATTAGTAGTAGTAGTAGTAGTAGTAGCAGTAGTATTTCTCATAATACTGGCAAAATGTAAAAAGAAAATGCCTCTCTTAAGAGAGTGAAAAAGTGATCCAGATTGCATAATTATACCTGGATCCACCTCAAAGCTTAATCAACTCTCCCTCAGCCCATGACCTCACAATTTCATCAAAATCCACTGACAACATTTTGAGCTATCATATAGAAAATGAAAGAAAGAAAGAGGCAGACAGACATGGTTGATCATAACCTCCTCCAGCTCTCGATGGCAGAGGTAAACATAGTTCTCTTCATTTTGAATTAGACTATTGATTACTTTTTGTCAAGACAAACACTGTGGTCTCTGTTCAACCCGTCCCTGGTCCTACAATACCTCTCCACAGAGTCCTCTGGTAGAACTTTGCCATGGCATGTTCTAATAGAGGAAGAGGGACAGAGACAGGGCCAAAAACATACCAGAGTTTCTAACAAAGCACTGTAACAAGACTTAGAACTTAAACGCGCTGTATCATTGTCGTCATCTCTGCTTTCTGGTGGTTTAGTTTTGCTGTGCAGCTGGTGCTGACTGATGCAACAACCCACACAAATCCTGACATTGTCACTCATGTCACATGGCCACAAATCAGATATGACTTAGAACCATGAAAATGACTCAGATCACAGTCCTGAAAAGAATCTGATTTGTGTCCAATTAAGGCAAAACTAGAACTGAGTCACTTCATCCTGGTAAAGTAACAGTCTTATACACACAGGTCGTAGATATTAGTTAATTCAACAAGGAACTGACATGAACAAGACTATCTGGTGGCAGAGGTTGTTTTTTTTTTGGGGGGGGGGTGTTAGCTGTTGTTTCCACAGAGCAAACTCATCATCCCATTGGAGTTTGCCAAACTCTTTCTCTATGAACTTTCTTTCCAGCTTGTCATTTTCTTTTTCTGTCAACTGTTTAGTGCTTTGGATGTCAACTGATGAGAGCAGCTCAGACCATGCAACATTTATTAATGAATATTTAAACAATAAGAGAGGCTAAATAACTGGGGAAAGAAGAAGAGCTGGTGAAAATTCCCTGAGGAGCTCTTTAGCAATCATTTTAGAAATGATTTGATAACTACTACAAATAAGTATGGTACAGTAAAAAATAACCTTTTTTTGGAAAGTGGAAATAAAATATGTACATAATAACAAAACCTTTCGAATCATTTAAAGTAATTTTCAAAACCCTTCAATAATGGATTAATATGAATGAAACAGAAAAAAAGCAACACTGTAGCTCCTCAGGCTACATTATACAGTCAATGAAACACTGAATAGGCTCATAGCTGTCACTTTATTAAGACAGTGGACAAACTGTTGGTTGATGAAACTGTCATCACACTATAAAGGTCTTATAGTCACAAATCAGCCTCTTCTTCCTCGGGGTTGTAATGGTCGCTGCTGCTGAGGAAACTGTTGCATCAGTCACTCTTCAAGACTCCTATGAATGAATGTGAACGCACGCTAAAACGCAACGACAACTTTCATCAATAAATGATTACGTGATTCATCTGATGTAAGATAGCGCTTTGTTGTTTGTTAGCTCTTTGTTGGAGTCTTTCCTCAACAGCCGAAGGGGGGAAAATGACATGTAAACGTCAGACAGACTTAATATTTACAGAGATAATGAAGGGTTTCCTGTGCACTCATTTATTTATGTATGTTTGTATTTACGCTACGCTGCAAACAGCAGAGGCGCTGAGCGTCTTTTCTGCACGTCACCGAAAGTTGAAACATGTTCAACTTTGGGTGAAACGCTTCGCTCATCACTGTCACTTTTTACACAACCGTCCAATCACAGTGGAGGAGGGGTGGGACAAATACCACAAAGACCCACCGTTACATCTGACATTGCAGATCAACGGCAACAATGGAGGAGAAGTTAATACTCCGAGTATCTGTGTCTGTACTAGATGACATCCCCGGACCACCACAATGTCATCATGAAGGCGTTTCCTCACCGACAAAATCTCATGAACCCACATAGACCTGCAGGTCTGTCCTCTCTCCCTACTTCCTCCAGCCTTCCCTTCATCCAGAGCAAGTCCTCTACCTGGTGCTGCCATTTTTACACCCAGTATTTGTTGATAAAACACACTATCTGCAAAATTAGGTACTTGCAACACAAATGACTTCTGCGGATTTTCTGTATCAAAGCAACCAAAGCGCCTCAGCTGAAAAACGCTGTGCCTCAGAGGCCCTTCTCAAGCGCTCCCAGCTTGCTCGTGTCTGAATGACACCGGTGTCATTTTCACATCCAGCCCCCACCTAGTCTGAGGAACAAATGTAGTTGCACCCATGGGAGTGTTAATGACGGGGTGGTCAGGTACATTATTGATGCATTGCTATTGTTCAAGCAGCAGAAAGAGACCAACAAGTCAACAAGTTCAGCTTTTCCTGCCATCAAACGTGCCTCCATAGTCCAGTTCACAAAGCCCTGAGATACACACACATAACTAGACCTCTTACACAAGCAGGGGTGTGCAGCAGCCCTCCTCATCCTCTTCAGTTTAACATTGGTGTCTTTCCTTAAATGGGATGGAGGACTGGGAGACATCGCCCAACATATCTGTCCCTCAGCAGGACCAGTGGGGCTGTTTAATCAGCAATGTACCAGATTAAGGTGCACCTGTCTTTTAAAGAGAATGAAAGATGACACTTGGTTTGATTTAAGTTAGGCCTAAACATCTATTTAGAAACTAGACACAAACACTTTGCATCTTGTGCCTTATCTTGCCCTCATATTATGAGTTGTGGAACCACCCAGATTGAGTTGGACATGCAGCAAATAAATTTTGCAAAGAACTTCATACCATGTGCTTTAGATGATATAAACAGGGTCCAATGTGTTTCTACAGTTCTTCAGGTTTTGTGTCTCTGAAAGTCTCTTAATCCAGAAGTTATACATTGTAAGCCTTAAGGGATCGTCATCTATTGAATGACTGTTTCCTGATCTACCGTTTTAGGGTTACGTGTTGGGAAACGTTTAAAAGAAGAAAAAAAAGGTCATTTCTAGGGGGTAACAATACAAAAACAACTTCTGTCTTTTAGTTTGAAAGATTTTTTTTAATTACATAAGGAGTTTCATCGACATTTGATAAAGTCATTGTTTTTTATCAAAGGAAATGATCATATTGCTAAATTCAGCCCAAGGTGTGTCATTAATCAAACAGTAATGTAAGATTTGAGGACACGTGAAATTCTCCCTCTTCTTTCTGGCTGTATTGGGTCCAGTTAATTTCCACATGCACACACCATATCTGAAGCACATAGCTCACGTACAGTATGTTAGATAGTCTCACCTCTTAGAGGACAAAGACATTGTTAAACTCTGGCAGGAAATGAGTTCTGTGCTATAATGACACGCGACAGCTGACAGGTCTCCCTGACCGGTCTGTACTTCCAAACTGATGGATACTAATATGTCACCACATGAAAATATGTCATGAAACGGGAGAAAATGGAAACCCCAAAGTACGGACAGATGAGGAGAGGAAATAGAGTACATTGGCCCACCAATCTATCCGAAACACTTAAAGTGGGGGGAAAAAAGGATGCTTCTAAAAATGCCTGTGTCTGCTGGTGCCTTGCATCTGTGCCTCCTTTATTGAGAGCCTTGTCGAGGACTGTGTTTTAGATGTATGCAAAGAAAGGCTACGTAAAATCACTGCCAATGTCTTCCTCGTCCATTTTCTTCCCCCTGAATTTGAAAGCAGCCATCTAAGGGAAAAAGGCTTTGCTATTTCTGCCTGTCTACACGTCAGGGACCTGGGCGTGAGTGCATTGTTCAGTGGAGCAAGGCATTTCCTGCTGCAAATGAAGACCAAAACCCATCCTCCAGGCTGAATTATTAACAACACACATGCCCAAGAATCTCTGGGTCCAGGAGAGGAGGGGGTGGAAGGAAGAGAGGAGTGGTGAGAGGCACTGGAGATTGGATTTGGAGAAGCATTTAAGCCAAGCAGCAAATGCTGTACTGAACAAGTCTTCAGACCTAAATGACAGATTATGAGGTGCTTCAAAATGACCTATATGATTAATCTGAGCTTCTTCTCATCTCTAAACTCTATTTTCTTTCTTTCTAACAGGTCAACCCATTAAAACTGTGTTTAAGGTTAATGCAAGAGCTTAATTTTGCATATGGACGACAGGGGAAATGTCCCAATCAATATTTACAGAGGGAAGACCTGTTCCCATCAACATTTGACTATATTCATTTGGGTTTTTTTAATCTCATGATTCAAGATTCAATAATTTATCACCATTCCAATGAAACAATGATTGGAATCTTGCTCGAGGTAGTACAAAATAGTGGCATACAAATACGCAACAACAATACAAGAACACAATACATCAAAGAAATAACATAAACACCAGCTGCATAATATTCTCAGGCAGAAGTAATAAAATGTAACCATCCAGTTTATTTAGAAGCCCAAAAAGTTGCATGGTTAAACTGAAACTTAAACTTTATGAACTGACTCATAAGTGCCGTTACAGAACAAAGTGGTTCTGCTCACAACCTTTAACCTGAAGAGAGGAGGACATAAAGTGTTCTGACTGGAGAAGAGATTATCTTCAGACCCAACCTAAACATGCTGGACTTACAAATATCACAAATGTTTGGCAGATCATGATCGATGGTCTTTGACACATCTTTCACTACCTTACTTTAAAAATGTATTCAGTAGTGAAATCAAAGAATCACAATATTAAAGTAATGTGAGACGGGAGTGTAAATGTCTCACTAGACACTGCTGTGTTATACTTTTGAATGCCAACATGCTATCTAAAATCAGACACTGGCCACTGTTGGTTTGTTCCATGTAAATAAATGAAGGCTGCCCAGAGGAGGGTCTTAGTTGTGGCACTATTACACAACCTCTGTGTGAAACTGGCCTAAAGTTACTCCAGGGCCAAACAATGTCTTTTACCACTGTTTTCATAGGCTGAGCAGTGATCCTATTAAACAGTACGAGAGTTTGAAACACAATAAAGTCAAACGTGTTTAGTCCCCTGAAAAGTTGCTAAGCCATAAAAGATCCACACATTAATTACTTTCAAATATAATAGGAGTATTAAAAAGGGCTTAAAATGATAATCTAATTGAACATAGTGCTCTGGAAAAAAAAAATTATTTCAAGCTTGTTTTGAGTCTAATGTGGAATTTAATCCATTATGTGAAGGAATAATTTGCACCAAAGTCATCCCTGTGTTTTAAGTTCTATTTTTAATTAAGGTGGCTACACTTATAAACTGTGTTCTATGGAATATGTGGAGCCATCATATGAGCTCCACAGGCTGGACCTCACAGCTTAGCAGAGCTGCTTAATGACATTTGCATATACTGTATATGTGATCAGGCAGTCAGTATAAGCCATCCTTTTCTTGAAGGCCTGACCATATATGAAGTGCCACTAAGACCTCATTCTGCATCTGCCAGAGGTGAATCTCAAGACCCCCTCCATGCCTCCTGCTCCTATTTCCTGGTTAAGAGCATTCAGGTGGATGCTGGGTGGAGGTGGGCTTATGGAATACGATAGCAGCAGCAGCAGCAGCAGTAGTAGCGAGTGTTAGCTTACAGCTAAGCAGTGTGGCAATGAGAAAAAAGGGCAGAGCACTGATGACTTAAATACTACGATCATTGCCAAACCCAAATATCTGTCAGGTGCAACTTTACATTTCCATTGGTCATATTGGTGCACCACTTTTACCTGCACCTTTATTACTGTTTACAATCATTTACATCAATGTAATGCTTAAATATAACTGGTTGAACCTAAATACGCCCTGATGATATGGTGATAGCATGTTGTCAGGGCTGTACTCTGTGACTAGCAATAGACTTATTGTATTTCGTGTTACTGTTATGATGAGAGCTACTTAAGTTTACATAATACTGCTGTTAATTGTTCTTTTTTTCTTTTTTTTGGACAAAGCAAAACATCAAATTAATGTAAATTCACTCCCAACAAATAAAACCTGCACTGCTTGATTGCTGTTTCTCAGAGCTGAATTTTTAGGGCAAATGTTTGCTGACTGAATAACTACATAATTAATTTACTACATTTCCTGTCAATAAACATGTTTGCAGTTTACTGTTAACTATTAATGTAGCTATTATTACATTATTGGAGGAAACTTAATTGACACTTACTTTATGTCCTATAAGCCTACAGTTTGCTATCACATATAACACATATGCAGATCGTTATGTTTTCATTTGTCATTGTATGATGTATTTGTTTTTATTTATTTTATCTTTTTTTCTCTAAACTTTAATTTGCTGACTGATTAAAGTTATTTAAGTCAGATAATATGGCAGCACACCAGAGAGTCAGTGGAAAAATCATCTCTTTTCTCTCAGATCAGTGTTTCAGGAACTCTGGTTCAACAGCATGTGAGGCTTAGCCTAGCCAGGCTAGTTTCAAAGCATACGTTTCCATAGTAATTGAGCTTAAACTATGCTTAACTTGCTTTATGGAACCACATCAAGTGAAAATAAGCCAGACTAACCAGAGCTCAAAACACTGTGGAGCTGAGGCAGGCTCTCACTGTGCTATAGCTTGATCATCCATCTACAAAGACATTGGTCCTCTGGCAGACAGGCCAAAGAAAGGCCTCAGCATCCAGGACAGGTTTCAGAGGAAGCTGTGGAAAACTATACTATACTTTTAAAAGAGATAGGAGATACATTATGAATAATGAAATATTCAAATGAAATATATAAACTCTTGAATTATGAATTTGAAGAAATTATTAAATATACATTTATCCTGTCCTCTCAACATTTGTTTTTGCTTTGCAGAGAGACTGCCTCCCCTGACAGCATCAATGAACAAGCAGCTGAGAAGACGATGCAACTCCAAGTCTTCAGACATAAAAAAGAGTGAAAAAGGTCATAGAAGTAAGTTTAGAAAACAATCTGTTACAATTATCTCACATTTGCAAAATGCTCTGCATGGCTCTCCTAAGACACAAAGTGACATGAAGAAAACATAAGCCACAAAGAATGACTGTGACCAAACAGTTGCACTTGAACAGTTGGAGGCGGGAGGAAATAAGTGTCCCTACCAGTAGGTGGCAGCAGTCTGTATTTGTCATTAGGAGAAACCTGAAAACCTGCACTGATTGGCTTGTACCACAACATCCAATCTCTCATTAACAGGCTGGCAACATTCAACAATCTGCTGAAAAGCTGACGCCAACGTCAGCGGTGCAGGAGACACCTCAAAAAGATGGCCGACCGCCGACCGGGGGTGTCAGGGCCCTTAGAGGTAGAGGCCCCTGTGATAAACTGATTGTGCTGCAACAATCAAATAAAGTAGTGACTGATTTTCACTTTCTTAATAACTCTGATCCTCACTCTAGGAAAACCTGTTCCATATAAGTAAAATGACTTGTATCCCCTTAATTCTACACTCTTGTTCATGATCTGAATGTTTCCATGCGCTGCTTTGTTAGCTGTAAACAATAGGCACTCACACAAACACATCTGCACTTAAGCCATTTCTTCTGCAAAAATGGTGCATCTCCTTGTCATATCTGCTCACGCCATAAACAGCCTGCCTATCCTGTGTTGTTTCAGGAACATGCTCCTCAACAGGAGTGGAACTAAAGAACACTTAAGGTGGTCACTTTTCCAGACAGCACAGTGGGGAGATAATAAAAGTGTCTGCAGGAGTCAATAAAGAGGCCAGGAATAGCAGGAGGATGTTGCTGAGAGAGGTAAACAACCCTGAGGAGAACATTTTGAAGAAATAGTATATATATATATTGTTTTTGTTTTTTTTGAGTCGGTGTGGCATGGCTTCAAAAGGGTTTTTGTTTGTGGATAAATTCAAATTCTCAACATTGCTTTTCAAAGATCTTCAAGTATCCATAACACACATCCCTGAAGTGAGCATGATCTTTGGCCCCGGGTATTTCCTTTTCTCTCAGTGTAACAATGTTTGCTAAATGTAAACTTAACCCTCCTGTTGTGTTCATTTCCTGTTAACTGGTTTGGTGTTCCTGGTCCAAAATGACCGCTCAGTTCTAGCAGATTACAAATCTATAATAATACATATATTACCACCTGTTGTGTTTCATCTCTTTATCAACTGAAGTTCTTGTGAACATTACAAGTTTTGAACTTCCATTTGCTATTTATTGGAACAATGTTGTGGTTGTTTTTGTCAATTGCCAACAGTTGTGGTTCCCAAGGGGTCAAAATTCTACTGCGGATAGGTTCCTGTGTTGCTATGGAAGCCAATAAGGGGCATTTATAATGACAAAGACATTTTTGAACAGAGGGTGTACACAAGTTCAATCAAACACCAAAAATGTAATACAAATTCTCAAAATGTATTTTGTGTGTTCAGATGCCATGTGTGAACAAAGTCATGGAACCTGATGACAAACAGAAGAAATTAACTACATTTTTTAGATAGAAAACTTTTAAATCAGTCAGATTTGACCAGAACACAACAGAAGGGTTTGTAACGTTATTTTATGTTATTTTATTCATTATGTAATAATCTGACGCATTTTGTATAAAAATCCTGAATGTAATATGTAATAAATAATAATAATAATCATTAATAATAATAACTTATTACAAAATGAGGCGTTTCACTTTTTTTATGATGAAAATGTAATATGATGCAATATGTAATGATCAACCAAAACTGATGTCTTCATCTGTACCTGCATATTTTTAACAATTAAGCCAAATTCAAATTACCTAATTATTAGGTGAACACTACCTGTTGATCTTAAGTGGGGCTGCATCGTCACAGTTTTCATAAGGATTGCATTTTGCCAGCTTACATGGTTGCACAAAGGTTGCACAAAGGTTGCACTGTGCAACCCAGTTTGAAAACGTTCCTTTTTCAGGTCCCCAAAAGAACTTGTCAAGAAAAGGCCAAACCACAACAAAAGGTCCCCATTTTAATGCCAAAATAACATTGTGGTGTAAATGGCCTCTATGAGGGGCACAGCTGGTGAGAAACAGGTATTTAAACCCTCACTGCTAATTAGGTTATAACACAACACGTCAATCATGCCAATAATTGGAAAAGTTTTTCCTTATTACCTTAAATTTCATGTCTATGCTCATGTTTTTTTTGTTTGTTTGTTTGTTTTTGTTTGTTTTTATGGAAAGAGAGAGAGAGAGAGAGAGAGAGAGAGTATGTGTGTGAGTAACTACCTGTAAAACAAAAATGCTTATATCTAAAGTGCATCCACACAGACTTACACATTGTCCTAAATGTGTGAAGTCGATTGATGGTTCTTCACATTTCTATTATTTTATTTTTATTTATTGCTGTTAATACACCTTGTGGGTAAGACAATGGTTCAAAATTTGGTGAAGACTTTTGAATTTAGTCGTTGACTTGATCATGTATAGTGATTAAGAATATGTCAAGTTGCCACAAAGGTTTAAGATGTCATTTTCATTTCAATAAGACGCACTGAAAGTCTTCTTTGTGCACATTTCTGCTACTTTCCTTGGCGATACAGCTGCTGTCTGTTGGTAATGTTTACATCCTTGGAGTGCCTTTGGCAATAACCCTAATAATACCTGGAAAGTCAGTCAGTAGAATGCAGAGTGCAGGATAGCTTTCCTGACACATGCCCCACACCTGGAAATTGGTTCAGTGGTTTTTGTGTCATTAGAAATGTAGAAAAATACCCTATCTCACAATCGTTATATGCTCCTCCCTATTGGTTAGAGGCTGCTTACATCATGTCTCATTTGTCCTGTGTTCTCTCCTCATCTCAGGTGTGGATGATTTGCTCTGATGGAGGGAAGAGCCAATAAAAGACGGCAAGAATCCTGCTTCCCTTTCTCTCGTCCACCTCCTGGCCTGGGAACCTATTCAATTCAATTCAATTCAATTCAATTTATTTATATAGCGCCAAATCACAACAAAAGTTATATCAAGGCACTTTACAAAAAGAGCAGGTCTAAGACCGACTCTTCATTATGGAGGTACCCAACAATCCACCATGAGCAAGCACTTGGCGCAGTCAATCTGCTGGCTGACTGCGAGTAGTAATGATTTATTTTAATTTTATGTTTGTTATTTTCTGATGGGTCTGGTAGTCCTATTTCTGTGCCTTTATTTTAATGTTAGGAAAGGATGCTTTGTCTTGGTTAGGGTATAGGGTCAGCGCCCAGTCTGACAGCCAAGTGTGGGCCTGGGTGGCTCATTTAGGCCGGCCCATCAGCCCTGTTTGTTTTACTTCTCGTTGTTTGGTTTTGATTATTTAGGTTGGTTGATTGTTTCATGTTTCGTTCATGTTCTGCTGAATACATTTATGGATTCCCTTTTTGGCTAAGCCTGACTCTTGTTCTATGTTGGTCCTCCTTTTGGGGTAAAGGTTAAACTTTACTGGGGGTTCCTAACACAGTGTTAAAAAAAAAAAATCCATCCTTTGATCCAGATTGCTCCAAAACGTGAAGGGTTCGTCATTGAATAATGCCCGACTCCTCCACCAAAGCTGGTGGTAATGAGTTGAGTATATTTTGTGTAACTCTATTAACCAGCCAACAAAATCACTCCCTGTAAAAGGTCATAATGAGCCTCTCCTTTGATTAAGAAAACATTATGACCAGTGCCTTGTAATAAAAACTGATTAAATGCAGTCTTTCAGCACTCTGAAGAGGAGATTTAAGTTTGTGATGAATTTAGGTTGTTTCTTGATTCAAAATAAATTTTGGTTTAAAACAATGTAATACAATTGCTTTATTTTATGGGTTTGACAATGCTGAGTCATTTTTTAACCTTAAGAATAAGGGGAGTGTATAGAATGACAAGTGTTAAATATCAGTCTGGATTCCATTGGTCAAAGCAACATAAAAACACAATAAGATCATGTGATGGTGATTTTTCAGTTACAGAGACCAGGAGAAACACGTTCCACCCCTCCCTGTTCTCATGACTGTGTCTTTTCTTTGTTTCTGTCACTCCCCGCCTCTGTTTGCCTCTCTGCTCGCTGTGGGAAATAGGCGGTGGGGAAACGTCTCTTGTTGTTATGCCGTCCTGCTCCGTAACAAAGCGATAGTTTGAATGGGCTGACAAGTCGTGAAAATTTCATCAGCATAAGAAATGTCTGTTTTCCCCTCAACTCTCTGTTTACTGCTATCAATAATTTGTGAACAACAAACAGCAGATGTCTCAAACCCTAACAAAGGCTCGGTGTGTGTCTGTGTGTGTGCATGACTTGTGTGTCTTGATGGTTCATGTGTGCATGTAGATGTAGGCGTCTGTGCATCACTGTCTTCGACTCATTTCAGAATAAAACCAGTTACTGTGAGACGGCTTGTCCAGTCCACAAGCGGACTATTTGGCTATGTTTAGAGGATTTCCACGCAAAATTAAGTAAGTCTATGTATAATGTCTGCAAAAGTGACCTGAAACGTCAACGTGTTTGGTTCAACATTAAACTGTCCATGTTGGCAGCCACTGAATCGTGGATTACCATTTTGCAACCTTGCCTTTTTTTGGGAGCCAGAAGTGGCCATATTTGGACAGGAGGGTGGAGCTTGGGAGGACATGCATCACTAAACTTCGATCCTTCGATCCAGATTGTATCTGAAAACCTGAGGACATGGCATGGTAGCAACGTGTCAATCACTGGGTAGCCACGCTCTGAAGCACACCCTGATTTAACATCTATTTCACTCAAAAAAAAAGCAGAATTAACTAAATGAACTTCATGCTGTAGTGAAGACATGAAACTAGCAACCGAGCACATAAACGCATTAGGAAACTGTCTACTTGACATTGGTGGAGTTGCCCCTTGCTGGTCAATAGAAGAAAAGAAAACAGGTTACAGGCACATCTGCAATGGTTTGTTTTAAACCACGAGCATGATCCACTTATTATATTGTCCATGGTTTGTGTGTGTGTGTGTGTGTGTGTGTGTGTGTGTGTGTGTGTGTGTGTGTGTGACAGATGTTCCTCACTGCCAGAGGCAGACATGAATGGACTTTGAACACTGAAGCTAAATCAATCTATTAACATGGAGACTGAAGGGAAATCATTGAGGTGCCAGTACCAAATAGTCTGCTGTTGTAGTAGTAGGTGTAGTAATGGCACCAGTATCTGACAGTAACACAGGGGCACCTAGATTTCTCACTGTGTTGACAGCATTGGCACGTATACAGTATAAAGATGGACAATGCATCTCAAAAAATTAAATAATTACATAAAGAGCCATACTGTGCTGGTGACCTCATTTGGAGCAGGAGTCTGTGCAGTATTGATGAGACAGTAGAGCTGCAGTGCAGACGATCCCCACAACTGACAGTTCTTCTAAACGAGGTAAGGGGTCGGTGACACTTTATCATCTCCATATAACATTTGACAGAGTAGTCGTTGTCTGACAGCAGTCTACTCTGGCTGCCTTCTTTTCTCATCAGTGAAACGATTCCTTAGTAATTAGTCGGGGTTGGGCTAAAACTAGGATTTGACTGCACATTGCTTCAACTCAGCCGAGACAGAACTGTTGACAGGTTAGCCTTTTGGAACCTTTTTGACACCAGTAGGGCCTTTGAGGTTGGCCACTGTTTCGACAAATAGCTCGTCTTTTAGCTTACTGGGCTGCAAGAAGTAAAAGTTTCTCAATAAACCATAAGTAGCCGTGCCCATTACACTTTCCAAGGTGGCTACATGCTTGTCCTCGGCTATGTTGTTAGCTTCAAAGAACTGTTCCAGCTGTTCTATAATAATAAAAATAATAAAAATAATAATAATAATAATAATAATAACTTTATTTAAATAGCACTTTTCAAAAACAAGTTACAAAGTGCTTCACAGTAAAACACATTAATAATAAGAGACCACAGTAAAAACAACAGATAAGACAACTATTAAAAGATAAAAGTGAGTCTTAATAAGTGATTTAAAAGAGGTCACTGAGTTTGCCTGCCTGAGACCCTCAGGGAGAGAGTTCCAGAGCTGGGGGGGGGGGGACCACAAAAGCCCGGTCCCCTTTAGTGACGAGACGGGATTTCGGGACTATGAGGAGGGCTTTACTGGAAGATCTCAGGCAGCGGTCAGGCTCATAGGGAGTTAACAGGTCACAGATATATGCAGGAGCCTGATCATTCAGGGCTTTAAAAGCAAGCAGTAAAATCTTCAAATCAATTCTAAAACTCACAGGTAACCAGTGAAGGGCAGCAAGGATTTGGGTGATATGATCACTTGTCTTAGGGTGAGTTAAAAGCCTGGCAGCTGCATTATTGGATTAGCTGAAGTCTGTGTAAATTACGCCTGCTGATACCAGAATAAAGTGCATTACAATAGTCCAGTCTAGAAGAAATCAAAGCATGAATGACCTTCTCAAAGTCAACAGCTGAGAGGAAAGACCTGATCTTAGTCAGATGTCGTTGGATAAAGCAGGACTGCACCACTTTATCTAGGCTATGTAGGCTGACCATTACTCATTTTCTGGCTTAAACTCCAAACAGGGCCGCTGTACTCACTAGTACCGACATGGAGTGTCACTCCTTCAGTTTGTGGAACATCTTATCTTTTCATGTTGTATATAACACGTTAAAAATGCAGGGGACCACCAACAATCAAATGTGGATTTCTGCACCCACTGAGGAACCATAAGGAAACCATTGAAACAGTTTGTTCTTAAAAGGCATGTTAGTCAGAATGTCCACCTGATGGTGGTGCTGGAGGAAGTATTACAGTGTTATTAAAGTCAGTATCCATATACTAGATATAGCTTGCATGGCTTAAAGAGACATTTTTGAAATCTAAGCCAATGCTTCTACCATGCAAGGGTTTGTATATTAGTGGAGGCTCTGGACGGCTGGAATGGATATTTCACACCTGACTTGAGAGAGCTGAATTAATACCGACTTGCTCAGAAAACAGAGACCTGTTGAGTTTGGCTGTAACTAAACAAACACAAGTGGCCATTGAATATCACTGTGAGCTGAAATTGCTCCATGCTGAGGTGAAATGAATGACTTAAGCTGTATTTTCTATTTTTCTTTTGAAATTCTTGAAATGCTCCAGGAGAGCGTGTAAGGCAAGAGACTGAGAACCAGCAGATTTTGAGTTTTTTAGCTCTACAAACATTTCCCAGAGGCAGTTCTGTTCTTCAAGCAGAAATAATCTCATTGGTTGGGTTAAACCCCGGCGGGTATATAAAGGCCTGGAGAGGCAGCTCAGCAGCGCTCACACTGCAGTGTTTTGGGTTTTGCATTCGAAAACAAGTGAGGGGGCAGATACTGCAAGGGTAAAGAGGTCACATCAGGAGAGTCTCTTGATCACTAATTTATGTCTGCTGTCAGCACACACTGTAAAAGTGTTGCAACTTGTCGGAACTACAAACCAAAAAAAAATAGATTTTGATTGAAGGGTTGGTTTTCCAACACATTCCATATATATATATATACAGTATATATCTGTTTCTGATATTTGTCAGATCTAACTTTTATGGAATTCTGGAACTAAACCTGCAGCTTAAATCTAATTATTTTGATCTATTTCAGCTGTAATAAGTAACTGTGGTTCTGTGATGTTGGACGTTTTGGATTCCACAGAGCTTTCCTTCATACCTACAGTAGACTGGCTACTCCATATCAATGATTATCTGAGGTTTATGGATGTTATAGTATTTAGAGACGTCCACCCTGTCAAACTCATGGACAGTTTGTTTGATTTCTCATTTGAAGTTGTAATAATTAAAATCAGTAGTTATACCATTACATATACTAATATGGTTACTTCATCTGAGAGTCCCAAGTCCCATGTTGAGAATTTGAAACAGGAGAAAACATTTCACAACTCTATTGTCCTCCCTGGCAAGTAGCTGCTTTAGTACATTGGCTTTTGTCATATTTGAGAAATAGATACTGTATGTCTAGTCAAGTCAAGTCAAGATATCATGTCTCAATGGCAAAGCACAATTTCAATAAGCATTAAAGACAACTAGCATCAATGGGTGTTACACATGACAATCATCTCACACAGAGAATCATCTACAGGTAAAGACACACACAAAGAAAAGCCTTGGAAAACCAAGACAGCAGCAAAGCAGTGCGATGTGTCTGTGTGGCGGAGCTGCACTGAAAAATCAGCACTATTTTAACCTTTATAAACCACCAGAAAAAGGTGATGTATGGTGCAAATGATGCGTTTCTGGTGACATGTCTCTGTGTGATCACAGAGTCTTAAGCACATTTTAAATCTGTGCATGAAACAACCTGGGAATTTAGGTGCAAACGTTATTTTTGTTTGCGCCCCTTTACTGGTAAACATAAATACTGAACACACCCCACCTGTGTACATTAAATACACAGTCCAGATGTAAAGGTAAGGCTGACAGATATGTGTAGGTAAGACTTTGCTTTAATCCACTGTGTGTCTCAACTGTGTCTGTGCTGTTTGTGGGGGTGCAGCTTAAAGCTCCAATCCCTGCCCTGTGACTCCTACACTCAACTACAGGTACTAATTTCACACCATGTGGCCATCTGTGGGCAGCACACACACATGCCATTATATTGCACTATTTCCACACACACACACACACACACACACACATCTATGTACTGTATGCACACGATTGCACCAACGGGTTGTGCAATAAGCACATGCACACACTGATGTCAGAGGTTGTGTACTTTACAGCCGGACAAAGAAAAGCTGGAGGAATACGAGCAATGAACAAAGGGAGAGGAACTCAGAGCTTAGTATTATGACACGGTACAAATGCATTTACCAACAATCATATTACTTTATGGCTTTAGAGGTGTTAGAACAGAACAAATATAATCAAAGTGCATAATTAGTGATATGATACTGAATTTATATCATTATTTGCACAGTGTTATTGCACTGTGAGTGATGTTCCGTGTAAAGGCTCAATAGATCATATCCATGTGGCAGCCATTTTCCCGTGACATCACACTCGGGGTGCATACATGTCAACTTTATCAGATGCTCACCTGTTAGGTTTGTATTAATAATCCCTAAGATTTGCCTATTGTTTTTGAATGGATCGCTATTATTCTTCTGCACAAATAAACACATTTTTGGGGGGGCTTAACATACACAAAAACTCATGAAAGTTTGCACACCCATCAGAAGTGGTGAAAAATCTAATATTTTACCGCAATCTGAATTGGGCGTGGCAAAATGACTCTACAGCGCCCCCTTGAAAATTTCTAAGAAGCAGCCCCAGAATGACATTTGACCTAGACGTCTGAAATTTGGTAGGTATATTAAGCATATGGAGATCTACCAAAAAGCCTCTTGGTGCTATGCCCTAAACCAAACCGGAAGTCCGCTCAGTGTCCATAATGCACACAAATACAGAGCCTTGCTTTTATCCAGGTGAGTCTTCGTCAGGCCATCGCTGGTATACATCCCGACAGGCGGCAGGGTGCGAGGGCCCATTCAACGCTGCTTGCAGCTTTAATTTCATCTTATTCTTTATTGTTTATTCTGTTCCACCATAAATCACATTCTTTCCAGAATTAGAACTCTTATTAAGGAGCATGGGAAGAGAGGCAGGAAGCAGACTTTGGTGATCTCAAACCCTGTAAAATGACATTTAACACCATTTTTTTTCAAAAGCCTCTAAGTGCTCCTGGTTTCTGGATGTCATTTGGAAAAACATAAGTTTGGATCATTTCAACCTTGTTTCTACAGCTTCAACAAAAGGCCTCCACCACATGTGGCTCCCCTGCTGTTGTGAAAATGGAATCACAGTAGAAAAAAACAAAAACAAAAAAAATCATAAAGCATCCGACTGCTGATGAAGGTCAACAGAGCAGAGACAGGGAGAGAGAAACAGGTGTGTGTGTGTGTGTGTGTGTGTGTGTGTGTGTGTGTGTGTGTGTGTGTGATTAGTAAGATTAGTTTGAGTGACAACTACAGTTCCATTGTCAGGCTGTGGGGAAAACTGAACGGACACAAACACCACCAACCTCTTTAGCTACGTTCTCATCACCAGGCTGAAGTAACTCAATTCACATTTTTTGCATTCATGTGGTAAAAATCTATTTATTTTTTTCAGGGCTGTGTGAACAGTAACATCTGGTTTTTTTAATCAGATTTGAATCACGTTCATATATGGTCCTGGATTGGATACATGTCATGTCAATGTCATGCATCCATTCATCTCAGTTTGAATACCACGAGTCATCTCACAAATGTGACGCTTTTTGTTGGTAGTGACGCAGATGATTCATCAAAAAAAGTATCGATGTGCACATGTCTGCTTTTTCAGAGGACAGATACGTTCTGTTAAAGCAACGTACAATCTTCAACATAACCAAATCTGATCTGAGCAAAAAACAACGAGGCTTGTGGCGTGAACGTAGCCTTTCACCACCTTTATAATCATTTTAAATTTGTGCATTAAATAACCTGTGAATGTCAAAAGTTTAAAAAATTTAAAATATCACAATAGTTTTTTTTTATTTTTACTGTTGGCTGAGGTCAAAACGTCGATGAAAACTACATGGT
Organism: Chaunax sp. Z400; assembly: GCA_037577475.1. Classification (NCBI taxonomy): domain Eukaryota; kingdom Metazoa; phylum Chordata; class Actinopteri; order Lophiiformes; family Chaunacidae; genus Chaunax; species Chaunax sp. Z400. Next base: position 1,586,823 of record CM075188.1, on the reverse strand, counting down.
CTAAATGTACTAAATCAGTGTTTTTACTTCTGAAAAGTTAGACCGCCACCTACTGCCCTGGCATGTATGCTACATGCATGCTACATGCATACTACATGCATGCTACATGCATACTACACGCATACTACAGCTTTTTCAATTGTTTTTTGCAGATCTGTATGCATGAGGATTGTTTCCACAACGTTGTATGAATGCGGAACGTTTTTAAAATACAAACGAAAAACTTTTTTAGGAAAACCCTTGTTATGTAAATGAGGCCTTAGCTTGAATATTTGAATGAGAAGAGCTACCACGTACCTCCCCCTCCCTCCATGCGCGACGCCAGTCCTGCCTCCAATTATTTATATTAAAATGATAATTATATTATTATATTAATTGAACATCTGAAAGTACCTTTAATATGTTATATTAATTTATGTTATATTTGTGTTCAAATTCATCTGAGAACCTGGGACTTTGCATGTTCTCCCCTTGTTTGTGTGGGTTCTCTCCATGTTCTCCCTGTGTCTGTGTGGGTTCTCTTCATGTTCTCCCTGTATCTGTGTGGGTTCTCTCCATGTTCTCCCTGTATCTGTGTGGGTTCTCTCCATGTTCTCCCTGTGTCTGTGTGGGTTCTCTCCATGTTCTCCCTGTGTCTGTGTGGGTTCTCTCCATGTTCTCCCCGTGTCTGTGTGGGTTCCCTCCATGTTCTCCCTGTGTCTGTGTGGGTTCTCTCCATGTTCTCCCTGTGTCTGTGTGGGTTCCCTCCATGTTCTCCCCGTGTCTGTGTGGGTTCCCTCCATGTTCTCCCCGTGTCTGTGTGGGTTCCCTCCAGGTTCTCCACCTTCCTCCCACCACCAAAAACATGCAGTAGAGGTGAACTGGTGACCCTACAGGATAAGTGGTTACAGAAAATGAGTGAATGAATGCTGTAGTGTAATGTAATGTGTTACTATATTGATATGCAGCATTGTGGACATATTGCACAGCCCAGGTTGCAAACTTTTTATCTGCAGAAACAGACCAACATTAGTATTCATTTAGATCCATGTTTGTTTAAACGCAAGTTTTTTATAGCTTTGTTTTAGTCTCCACCAACTTCTGAGAAAAATACCTGCTGTGTTATGTTGGTTGTAGGTCGTGTACGATGGATTTATAAGATCCCAATAAAATATCTCCACCGCTCTCCAATTTGTTTCAAACCAAATAAAACAAGTTTAATGAAAGCGGTGAGACAACTAAAACTGTTCAGTCTCCATCCAAAAGAAAAGGAAAACAACATGCAGAGGGAAGATAAATGCTCCCCAGATATGAAGCAAACTGTAAAGCTAAAATGCTGTCTGGATTAAGCACTGTTGATTATTTTATTTGTATTTTTGGTTAAAATTAAGATTAAGATCTTAAATATACTTCTCTGAAGTATATTCTCCACAGCTCCATTCCATTCCCCAGACAAAGAAGCCTATTCAAGCGCTGCCACCTCCATGTATGAACAATGCACCAATACACCAATACTTTGTACTCATATGATTGGTGCTCTATCACTTCTAACCAACTGCCGCGCAACACCTGGGGAGCTATTTGTCAAGTTAAGTAACAGCAGTGAGAGAGTCCCGCAGGAGGACGTTATTTTGGAAGAACTGGAGTAGCATGTTCACATGATGGCATGGAATCTGATGGCGCTGAGGGCAAGAAGGACAAAAAACAAATGTGCTAAAACATCTGGGTGTCTGCTGGGCAGATAGTGAGGAACTCCGATGTGAGGAGCCTTATGAGGATGAAAACCTGTCTGTGAGTAATGTGGCGAGTCGACACAGCTTTAAGCCTTTCTTCTGCACACAATAAGTGCTGCTCAGAGTTTTGTGACAGCTTGTCAGCTTGTCAAATACCTCCTTCCTGCTTGTGGCAGGCCTTTTCAACTCCAGTAAGGTGGTGATGCTTGGATTTAGAGCGCCTCTTCTCAGTTTTAAATGATGTCTCAATTTTACACTTGCCAGACTATTATTATTCCATTTGCTTTGGATGCAGTTTTTTTTTTTCACAATTTCATGAACACATTTTGTGTGTGTGAGTGAGCCAACTTGGCAGCACAGTTCTGCTTTCCTGTAGAACACCACTTCTTTTCCCCAGCATGCTGCACAGGAAGGTGCCATCCCTGTGTGTGAGTGTGTGTGTCTGTGTGTGTGTGTGTGTCTGTGTGTGTGTGTGTGTCTGTGTGTGTCTGTCATTGAGACAGTCCTTGCATGAACCACCCAAACTCAATTCCCAGTTTGTCACAACATTTCCTCTCTTTGCCAGCGATCAAACTGAGCAGAAATAAACTGAACTCACACTCGTTCACGTTACACTGAGCAGTGACAATGGTGAAGCCACTCAGTGAAAAGCCCCGTTTTACAAGAAGCCCCTCCTCCTGTTTCCTCCCATTTCCTCCTATTTGGAGGAATTAAAATGTGTGCCCTGCAGCAACTTAACTAGTTTCCTCATTTTTGTGTTTTGGTCAATTATTGCAAATCTTTTTTGTATTTTTTTCATTATTAAAAGGCACAATATCAATTTTTTATCTTTACCAGGGGATTAGCCTCATCATCCCTCACATTGAAAAATGGATTCTGACCCCATGTAATATGGTCTTTACTGGCAACCTGTCACCCAATTAGCCAGTCAATCCTGCCCCTTCTCTCAGTTCTGAATGTGTGAATATGTTAAGTGAATATCATTTAAGTGGAAACCTATTTAGAAACTTTGAGTGGCAGAAAACCTTAAAATCTTCCAATGCAACCAATTACCTTGCAATAAAAATCTAGTAATTCATTTTCAAGACATTTTTACAAAGACCTAGTGCTGGAAAAATACAAATGACTTTGCATCACAAGTTTTCCCAGAAAGACAAAAAGTGAATAATCAGAAATGTCAAAATCAGAAACCATTAAATTGATAATTTGAAGCCTAAGCAGACGCCATCTTTGTGCTCTTTCCCAGTTTTGGTGAAAGATAACCGAAGTTGACAGCAGTGGATTCTGGCTTTTGGTTGTCATCGTCACAAACCTGGTGCCTGATTAAGGTCTTACACCAAAACATCACAAATAAATGGAATCCTGCACGTTAGAGTGTGATGCAATTATTTTTGCAACTTGTGCTCTACACCATGAAACATAATGACTAACAGGGTTTCAGTATTTTTCATACATTCACTTTGTTAAGGGTGAGGGTCGGGTGTTCTCCTTTTTAAGGGGGGCACTTGCATCACATTTTGTCCACAAAAAAAAGCACCAGTGGAGACATTTTATCATGTTTTTATCAACTATAGAGGCATCAGAGAGAACACCTAGAGAAAATAAATCATTTTTTTAATTTCAATTATGGATTAAGTTTTAAGTAATTTAATTAATTAAGTACTAATGTGCTATGTTTTTAAAACTAACAAGGACAAAAACAGTGAGAAAAAATAATGTATAATAATCAGCAAGTTTTGATGCATCAAGTTACACAAATAATTGTTTTTTAATTGCATCACAGCCCTCTGAAAAGGAATTGCCTGACATTGACCTGAGATTCCCACCTCTATGACTAAGTGTTGGTCAGGGGGTCAACAAAATGATTACAAATGAGCATTTCTTCTAATCATTACAATGAATTTTCATACCAAACTTCACTCCTGACCTTGTCATGGTACACTGGATCTGTAGTGGGCCACGCGGTGGTAAAGGTCACAGCAGTGAGTGCAGCTAAGCATGCACCACGGAAGACATGTTCAACACAGTCTTTTATAGTATTGGAAGGTGACAAAAGGCCTGAGAAGTGACACGTGGTTTCGTATACCCCACACTGTAAAAAAACAACAACAACATTACAGTACGGAAAATAACAAATAAACTAATAAACAGTAATATTATATTTGTTTTATTGTGGACAAAACTATGACCATTGTCTGTAAATTAATAAACCAACTGTTATTTTAATGCCAATAATGACAAATTAAATGTATTCTTCATATTATTTGCAGAAACAAATAATTATATTATTCATACAGTATTTTGTTTTGTTTTGTGTGTATGTAAAATTACAACAACTCTCTGTGATGCAGTGGTAACTTGCCCAGTGTGTCGGCTCCAGCACAGGAGAAAATGGATGGAACTTTTTGTGTTGTCACACACTGAAGGTGTTTTGATTGTAATAATGCAAGAAAAATCTGTAAAATAAGTTTTTCTCCCCAAACCTGCACATAATTGGAATTAGGATATTTTACTTTAATTTTAAGATTTTTGTTTGACCATTTTTTTGCTTTTTTTCCCCATCAATGCTAAAATAAATGGTAAATTAACTTGTAACATAAATATAATGTCC